>JAKCPI010019976.1:0-75993 GCA_023213315.1 Euborellia annulipes | reverse complement strand
CGATTAAGGATATCGATATTGCTATATTCTAATAATATATTACATCTACTTAATGACTTATGAAATCAATAAGTTATATTATAAATTAATATATTAAAAATTTTATGAACACTTTTCTAAAGATATAAATCTCTTAAGTTGCACAGTGCGCTTTTATTCAGCTAGCGCATCTGTGCTCTATGCATTTGTTAGCCATTGTGTTTCCGTTGGCCTAACACGTGCCTTTAATGATTATTTAGGCTTCGTGGTTAACTAGTCTGTTTAACTTAATAATATGTTATTCTTCTCCCTCATTTTTTTTTAATGTTGAATTCAATACAAAAGGTTTATATAGATGAAACCTTTAAAAAATTGTTTCACAGACATTTGAAATTCAAATTTGTATATGTTGACTTTCAAAACGTATTAATTTCATTAATGTCAAGTTGAAATTTGTATTGAATGCATTGCGAAGAAAAACAAAGAATTAGTATATGTTAAGATGGGGCCTAAAACTTATTTACTTACTTCACTTTATGTGTATTTGATAAATAACAAATCATTCCCCCCTTCATGAAGGCGTAAAGGAATTCAGAAAAGGAAAAAAAAATTTAATAAAAATTTGAAAAAATAATTTATAGAGTCTACTATCTGGAACACTCTTCTTTCCCAAAAAATTCTAACTTCTTACTCTCTCTAAACAATTCCACAATAATAATAATAAAATAAATTTAATTTGCCATCTAGATATTACAATCAGTTAATGCATTTAATTATTTTCCTTTTCAACACGGGGCCACTGCTCCCTGTCTGTCTGCATGTACTTTACTTATTTAAATTCAATATAATAATAAATCAAAAATATTTATCTCTTAAAAAAAATTGTATCATTATTAATTCTTATTAATTCAAATTATAGACCCACTAAATTTACTCGTTTATCTGTTCTGGAGTGAAATAAAATTTTCTAATCAAATTCAACTTTTGAACACGAATAAGAGAGAAAACTTTTTACAATTCAACATTCTTACAAATCGCGTTTTCATAAAATTTTATTTGTCTTTGATTGACTTGAATTTTGTTTGAAAAATCAAGTCAATCAAAAAAAAATTTCATTTAATAGTTTTGTTTTTGTCTTTTTTTTAACGGTATAGGTGTTATAAATTTTTCTATATTAATATGAATATACTTTTTTAATTTCCTTATACTATTCAAATTTAGTAATTTTCTTTTCTTTTTGCTCTTTGTTTTTCACGCTTCAGTATTAAAAGTTTAAGAACAACAACAACTGTTATTTATTTATTTTTTATATTAATGAGTAGTCCATCGTTTCGATCATATATTTCTTTAATAAAAAAAATTTATGAGATGAATACGAACCGGAAGACTTTTCTTTCTAGTTGAAATTCAGAGTGCTAGCGGCCAAGTTGCTCGTGATGCACAATGGAATCGTTTTTCCCGACCTCCGCCTCCATTCATAAAACGTCCATCTAATCTGGACCAATATGGAGGCTGGGAATTTGATAAAAGCCGGCCCTTTGTCTTGTCCCTTGTCCTCTCTCTTTCTCTCTCTCTTCCCTCCTACTGAGACTCAGCATTCTTTACTCCTTTAACGCCATTTAAAAGGCACAAAAGGCGTCTTCATCATGCGATGAGTTCAACTTTACTCGTCGTCAAAAGAATAAAATTCATAGATTAAAACTCAACTTGAAAACAAGATAAAGAAAATAATAAACTTCCGAGAGAGAAAGTTTTTTTTTCTTTCTTTCAATATTTAGTAACATTATCGGGCTTAAAAATCAATTGGTAATTAATTTCAAATCGGATAAGACATTTTACGCCTAAATATTCTTCTATAAGGAGGTGAACAAGAAATTTCCTTGTCTGTTATTACATCCCTTGAAGAGAAAGTTATCTTTTATTTTTTCTCTCTTATAGAAAAATTTTATTATTCATTAAAGTTTTTTTATTTTTTATTTTCATTATTTAACGGTTCCAATAAACAGAGAAAGAGTATTTTTCTCCTCATTTGTAATAGAGAAAAAATAGAGTTAATAATTAAATCAAAAACATTACTAATATCATCATTTTTTACTTTCTCTTACCCTATATATGAAATATATAGAGAGAAAGTATTGCGATCATGTCAAAAATTCGATATTTGTCTTGCCGAAGAGTAAGAGAAAGTTGTGTGCTGTGCGACAAGTCACACCAGATTTTTTAAATACTCTGAATTAGAAAAAAGAATCGTAGTTCATGGATGGTCAAGTGTCTCTTAAATAACCGAATAATCTTTAATTACTTAATCGGCTTAAACTTCGATCAAATCCTTATGTCTATAGTTGAATTATGTCAACA
Organism: Euborellia annulipes; assembly: GCA_023213315.1. Taxonomy (NCBI): domain Eukaryota; kingdom Metazoa; phylum Arthropoda; class Insecta; order Dermaptera; family Anisolabididae; genus Euborellia; species Euborellia annulipes. The sequence goes on along the minus strand of JAKCPI010019976.1, from coordinate 73,656 downwards.
ATCTCTAACTACCAGATCATTTCAATACATATTGACAAATGGATATCGTTTATCGAGAAAATTTGTTAATAATGTCTACGTATAAGACCTCCAATGACAGGTAATTGTTGTCTGCTGAGCTGTATTTTCTCGATAATACAGTAGATGTAATTTATGAAAAATAATCCCAATATACCATTATTACGATATAAGCTTATTAATTTTTATACCTAAGGCGGCGGATAAATAATAAAGAGTAAACGAGTATTTTTAAAATTGATATATACTGTATATTTCCAGTTTTTTCAATTGATTAAATTAAAGTGATTTTACTATAAATTTTTTTTTTCTATAAAAATAATTAAACTACCAACCGTAGGGCCTAGCTTAAAAATTAAGAAAATATGAAATTAAAAAAAAAAATTAAATTAAAAATACTAAGTTAAAGGTTTCAAAGATATACTGTATAAAATATTAATATTAACACTTTGACATAAATTTCGACATTCTTGTGTCATCATCAGAAGTGATTTTACAAGAAAAAACTTTATCTGCATCTCGATGGTGTACAGTGAGGGTCAATATTAAGTCCTACCCATGCGTTTTCTACTTGTGATTAATTTGATTGTTTTTATAAAAGAAAATGAAAATCTTTATTGAAAATTTTCTAGGTTTGAACCATGAGTTTCGATTAAAAATATATGTTTTTTTTTTTAAACAATGAAATAATCACAAGTAGAAAACGCATGGGTGGAGCTTAATATTGTCCCTCACTGTACACCGTGAGATTGCCAATAATCTCTTAAAAAAAGATCTGCATCCTCTCTTCCTGTGAATCATTTTAATATATTAAAGTCTAATACCTTCCTCCTTTCATCATTATCCACAATTCAGTCTACTCTCTCTCAATTTTTTTTATCCTCCAAAAATAAGTGCTAAATAAAAGGCTTGTTCTATTTCGAATACAGTTCTAATTAGGTGTTTTAGTGTGAGCCAGGCATCTAATTATAAAATTTTCTGAACTTTGTCATAATTAAATGATGGCACTACAATTTTCAAATCTTTTATTTTTTAATTTTATTCAAGAATAAATTACTTGGTCTGAACAATTCTAATTATGATATTAGAGTTTAATGCTTCCTATTAATTTTACAGATAATTAGGATTCTGTTTCATTATTTAGAAATATTTGACGTACTTGATATTATGTTAGTATCATATATCGGAATAATAAATATCTGACGTAAACAAAATGACTGTTTTCTTACAAATTCTAAATAATTCCAATGTAAAAAGTAAAATTCGATTACGTATCTGTAAAAGGAATCAAATCTTTGAAAATAACTCTCATTTACCCAATATCAAGTTCATCTCCCTCTCTCTCTCTCCCAGCATTATCTATCTATCTATCTCTCTCCAACAATCGAATTTTATTTCTTTTTATTTTCGCCATAATAGCCAGCCGTATGGAAAGAATTAAGGTCAGTTTTGGACTTCGCTTGTTGCCCTCTAATCAGGTCAAAACATCAAGGCGGCTTCCATCTAACTTGTTTATAACTATGTTTGCCCTTTCTCTTTTTTTTCTCTTTTTTGCTCTTTGAAAATTAGCTCTGGCAGTCTTTTTTTTTTGTTCTCTCTTTTAAACTCATTGTGTTTTTCTCTGAACCATCGAAACATTTATTCATTAACCTTCGATCAAGGTTTTTTCGGATGAAAACGAAATTAATCTTCCTTTAATCAATGTCAAAAATCATAAATGAACGATCGGTGTCGTCTTGAATAAAACATTTTAATTAAAATGGATAAATACAAAACTTTTCGTATTTATCTTTCATTTTGGTGGGTAATTAACAAGCTGCATACTTTTAGTTGGTTAATTAATCCCGAGAGACTCGCCTTGAAAATAGGCAACCAGCGTTTCGGTCGCATCTCATGGGCTTCATTAAAACTAATTCCCTCTCAACATGCTTTCTGATCACGTTCTCTTATGATGTCTTCTCCAATACTTCAAAAAGACGCTTATTTCAATCTTATTATAATTTTTTTTCATATAATTTCAACTAAATCTTATAAAAAAAAAAAAAATATTTTTATCTTCTCATTCCATTTCATTTCGTTCTCTTTCTCTCCATTTTTAAGCTCTCTTATATTCAGACCGTGCTGGAATTTCTTGAAAGCGCATTGTTATCTCCTTAAAGTCTTTTTTTCTTCCTTTTTCTCCCTTTTCTGAGTTGATAGAGTCTTTAATAAAAAAAAAAAAATGTTATATCTTATACAAAAAGAAAAAGTAATTTTTAAATTAAATTCTCATACCACATGTTTTTTTTTTTATGAGTAACTAATTTTGAAGAAAATTTTTAACTAGTCTATCAATAAATAAACTATTAGATCAATTTCACCTATAGAAAAGCTAACAAGAGTCATACTTCATTTTTTTCTGGGATAAAGGAAAATGGGATAACAAAAAAATTATTAGAATATTTTCATCAAACACAAAATTTGGGTGCGCGTCTCGAAAAACGGTTACAACACTATTGACTACCGAGTTACTCGAGGCGGCAAGAGATGGCGTTAGTTTTTCTTATAGGAATACAAGGGATTTATTCCATTTCATTTTAAAGTTTCCAGCTAATTAATTAAGGGTAGAAAATTAATTATTTTTTAACACAAAGATTAGTAATTTAATTATCTATAAGATATAGAGCGGATTTTTTAAAAATATCTTTTATTTAATGCGATTAATCTAAAAAAAAATTTTATTTTTTCGAAAATTAAAAAAGGGCTTCTATAAGTTGTAGATATTTTAAATAGCTTTAATTAAAAAAAAAATTTGAGGTCGATAGCTTCAAAATTGTGGCCGCTGGAAACTCCCAAAATTAGCACCCCGAGACGCGCACCTTAACACATTTTACAATTTCTGAGGGAAAGAATCTTGGCTTGTTAAATTGAATCGTAATTTCTATATCGTTCTTTTGGCACATTTTTCTCTATTCAGCACTAATTCTTTTTGATAAAATTACAAATCTAATTAATAAAAAATTATTTTTCTCACATTTTTCTAGGCTACAGTAATAAATACCTATACTCCAAACAACTAATTTATTTTTCAATTAAGATTACGTTGTTAATTATCTTATAAAATTAAATATAAATATAGATATTTAATTTTGCGGAAATTATTTCTTTGTTTTTATGAGAGAAATTGTAAATTTCACCATTTTAACAAGCAGAATAATGACAAAAAAAAAATGAAAAATCTTTAGTGCAGCTGAGTTATTAACTTGAGACTCACTTAATTTCTAAGCCATAAATGAAAAATAAATTTGAAAAGAAAAATCAAAGGCTGACTATGCAGCTAGTAATTAAATATATTAAAATTGTTATTTATAAGTTAGATATATATAAACTTAATATATGCTTCAATATACATAGAACCACCTAGCATCAATTAATCGTCAGTCATTTTTTTTTCTTTTCATTAAATAATTTATTTTTAAAAAAATTACATGATTGATCGAACAAGTAAAATGAATCCTGTAAACAAACATTGAATTGTTCCGATAAAAATTCATCCATTTCCCTTCATCTCTTATTAATTCGGGTCATTGAACATTAACAATACCTCGATTGATATTAAATGAAATCTAGGTCATTAATTTGTATTAATTAAATCGGAAAAGAACCATTCTTTATTAGTTAAAAAAAAAGAAGTCAGCCTGGCTGTCCTGGCGACCTTCTCCATGAATCATGCGGTCCTCCTTCCTGAGCTCTTCGACCTTGTCTGGCAGCCATCTTGCCTCCCCACTTTTTTCCTTTTTTTTTTTTTTCTTCATCTTCGACCTCTAGAGGTTTATCCTCTGAATACTGCCGCTCGACTACAAAGCTACCAATTCATTAATCATTTTCTTTTAATGGTATCTCTTCAATTACGACGAGAATATTCTTCATGTGATTTTCTCATAAAAAGTAATTTTTATTCTATGAATTAATTGAGTCCATTCCATTATACAATACTGAAATGTTTGAATTTTTTTAAATATTTAAAATAAATTTATTACTTTTGACGTCATTTAATAGAGAAATTATATTCAATATTTTAATAAGTCAAGTCGCTATTTTTATTATTTTTATGATTAAAATTGATCAATAAGTAAAAGTGGTTCTTAACCTGTAGTCCATTGACCAGAAACTATTTTTCTTTCCTAACCACAAATTTGGCAAAATTTTATTTGATATTTAACTGGGATAATTATAAAAAATAATTAAAATTTTTCTTGTATTTGATTTCTGAACTTACAATACAATTTCTTTATTTTCAACACCTATAGGCTCTCGGCCACAAAGGGAATTATTGGTTTGTTTTTCTAAAAAATAAGATGGACATTTATTTTCTCCATTAAAATTTCCATTGAGAAAATTTAATAAAAATCATTTGTAGATCCTGATCTACTTTAATTTTGGCACTCTACATAAATAGAATAAAACAAAATGTCTTTCTTTTATAATTTTTTTAAAATTAATCTCATTTAATATATTAAATTTATTATTATTATTATTATTATTTTTAATAATAATTTTTATTTAATAAATTAATTCAAAAGAGATAATGATATCATATGCCAAAATACATAAATAAGAAAAAAATTTTAAGGTCAAATGTATTTAATTTACTCATTAAAAAAAAAATAATAATAATTTTTTTATTTATTTAATATATCCTGAAGAAAGCGACCTTATTTCTCCCAAACGTGACACATTTATGTATTATTCAATCCAATAAATCGGCCTTAGAACAAATCTTCATTTTTTTTATTATCTCATAAAGTCACCAAGATTTTTCTAATATTCTGGTTTTAAATTCATCTTTATTCACTCTCTATATTCAAAAATATTTTGAAAAATAAAAGACAGTGAGTGTGAATAGTTTTCTTAGATAGGTAACTCCTATGCATAGATCATTGTTTTGAGAAAAACAAACTCATAAAAGGAAGACGAGAAAACATTTCAGGAGAAAAAAAAAACCTTGAGGTATTCTCATAAAATGCAGATTTTTCTCTGGCATCACAGATGAAAATATTTGCACACCCTTGGTAGAAAAAAATTCAACAACAAATAGAATACAAACGAGAATCAGACTTGAACTCTCAACTAGAAAAATTATATATAGTATGAAGGTGGTGAATAGAATTTAAGTGCTTCCATTTTCTCGCTAGTTCAAAATAAATCTCACTTTAGAATATTTGAATGATTTTCAATTTCAACTTATCTTCATTTCCCTTTCAATTAGAGCTTTTTTTAAGATTAAATTTTGCATATTTTATAGGTTAACTTAAAGACAATTTTATCACCCTTTTAGCTTAACATGTAAATTTAATCCTCTCCATCTTCCTTTTCTTTCCTTTGATGTAGAAACTAAATTTTTCAATTGAAAAATCAAAAAAAGTTTATTTTCTATTATCATTTAACAAAGACGTTATTATTTCTTTGATGTTTTCATGCGCCCCTTCTTTAGAGCTAATATTTTCTTATAATAAGGTAAAATTATTTAAGAAAAATTGATCAAGAGAGATAATTCGTGTTAATCATTTTATTTACATTACTCTAATTATTTATTACGCTTAATGTACGTTTGTTTATATTTATACCTCGAATCCGCTTTCTCGTTTCCTCTCAACAAGAGGGGGAGGGCAAAATTCAATTAGTGGTTGCTAATTGTGAACTCGATTCCAAAATAGAATGATCAAAAGACTTCGATCGAAACCCCTCTAGGGTTTGTTTTGGAAAAGGAAAAGGACACAATTGGAACACAGGTCCATTTCCTTAACTAGCCGTGGTCTCAATTTATAGGAGTTTAATTAGTTATAAATTGATTTGTTATTAACGCACATAATTTCTTTTTGTTTCAGGTGAGCGACTGCAATTGGAATTCTATTTTTGGTTCTACCTACTTTTTGGTAAAGTATTAAAAATAAAATTTAAGCTCTCGCCCGTATTTTTTTGTTAATATAATAATATTAACGTAACTACACTGTAAAAAGAAAAATATCAATTGTTTTTCATATACTTTCATGCTTTAATTTTAATATACCCAGTTTGTGAAATTAAGTTCAAATATATATTCAGTTCATTTTTGAGTATATGAACTTTTTCATCATATGAAAAAATATGATCTTCTTTTCTCCTACAATATGGCGGTCTTATCTCAATTTCGATTATAATGGAGCTGGTTCCTTAATGCATAACATCTTCCTTATGAATTTCGATATTCGTCTAAAGTGAAATCTCTACTCGAATAATTTCATATCCCTAATCGTAATGTATTAATAAAAAAATTTGTTTTTCCATTATTTTAGAATATAATTCGAAACTGATAAAATTTACTCTAAAAAACAACAAATTTACGGGCCAGTGTCTTCATCTATGGTCAATTTGCTGGCCTTAATTATACTTGTATAGAAGAAACCCCCTTTAGTACTAAATTATATTTATTATTAAAAGTAGAATAAAGAGAAAAACAATACAAATATTTATACTTTTAATAATAAATATGATTTAGTAATAAATGGAGTTTCTTCAATACAATACTTAATCAAGCTCCGACGAAGAAACCGGCCCTAAGATTTACCAAAGTTTTCCATCAATTTATTTTTACTTAAATCAAAATAAACGATCTTTTTTGTGATCATAATTCTTTTATATATATATATATATATATATATATATATATATATATATATATATATATATATATTTTTTTTTTCTTCATAAATGTTTGTGTCTTGAATGTCTTTCGTTGTTGTTGAAGTTAATGATGTTGTTACTTTTCTCTTTGCTACTATTTCTCTTTGCTACTAACTAACTAGTCCCTTTAGTTGAAATTGTCTCATTCTTAGCAAAATATGATAGAACGTTTATAACAAAAGAAAGTAATATTTTTGAATGGGATCCAATTATATTCAATTTTACTTCTTATAATCTAATTAAGTCATAATCGTTTCTTAAATGAAATAACCTTTTTAATTCAAACCAATTTGAAGTTGAATAAATTAGACAGTGCGGCTTGACTATTATTTATCTAACAATACATTCTTTTTTATTTTCTCTTACCTATATGTATATGTTAATAGAATACATACTTACGAAGATAAGAGAAAGTTGTGTGCTGTGCGACAGTCACACCAGATTTTTTTTGTATTCTGCCCCTTCAGCCAGCGGCCATTGGACACCATAAAAACATTACAAAAAATACAAAATCAAAATGATACAAACACAATACAAAAATATTAATACATTCGTTTATAAACTCGAGAAATGTCAAAAACTAGCTCTATAATCAGGTCTATTCTCTAAAAACAAACGTTAAAATTTAACATCATAATTTTGGCGTTAAAAAGTAAAGTAATAAAATCAGCGTTAAAAAATGCTATTCTTTAAACCAGGTTTTAACAACGACGTCAACATTTTATTTTTTAGCACCAGGTATTAACGATCCATATCATCCTATGTTTTCTACTTGTTCGTGTTTTTAGACCCCACTTAACCTCTCGCGCAAGCCCATTACTAACTTGATTTGTTATTTTCAATCTAGTAGGCTTATCTGACACACCAACGTTAAAAAAAAATGCTTTTCTCTAAACTAAGTTTTAACAGCGACGTTAACATGTTTTTATCTCAAAACTGTCAAAATCATAACTTTACTTTTTAATTTAAAGACGCCATTTTATGCATTAAATACGGCATTAAAAAATATTAAAGTCACACCCTAGACATAATATTAATTTTTAAAACAATTGACTAAATGTTAATGCTTTGAAGTTGAAGTTTTTGCTTACAGAATAGCAATTTGAGGCAAGGAGGTGTTAAAATAAATTAACGCTGATATAAGATGTTAAAAGTTAACATTTATGCTTAGAGAATAGAACTGAATATGTCTTATAATTTTACTTATTTATTGCTAATTTAAATTATTATATATTTTAAATTAAAAATATTCTTTATAGAAAGTTATTTAATCATATGGGATAGTTCCTTAAATAGAAATGTGCAAAAACTTGGTTCTTGTCATTTGACTCTCATACCGGAAACTAAAAGGTTCTGTTTTTTGACGTGAATGAGAACAAGAGGGTCATCCTCCCCTAAAAGAGAGTGAGATAGAGAAAGAGGCTGAGCTGGTCCAGCTCCCAAATCTCCAAACAGCATCCTGTGATGTCTGTTTTCGTGTCTTGTCTACTCAGAGGAATTCCGATTTAACTCCGGTGTTGTTATTTATAGCGATTGAAATTCTTTTCTAGTATTTTAAGAACCAGTTAAGTTTGATTAAAATAATTAACTAACTGTGAACTATGATAAAAACAGAATGTGGCCTAAATATTTTTTCATTTTTTTTTTTTTTTTTTTTTTTTAATTGGAATTTTTTGGATGCTGTTTCCAGAACTCAAAAGCTTAATCTATTTTTGTATATCACTATTTTTGTTTTAAGTGCCAAATTTTATATTAAAGAATGAAATATATCCTGATATATTATGTCATTTTTTGTGCTTAAAAATAGTAGAAATTTTAATGTTATTTTATTTCTATTCTATTAAATTTCTCTAATGTATGGTGAATTTGATATAGGTAATAAAATATAAATACTGAAAGTTATACTAATTTGTATTGGGATATTATCAAGAGATCTGGTATGGTCAGCAAAATTTGTGAATTAAAAATGCTAAATAAGACGAAACTTTATTTTATACGAGTTCTTGAAAAGTATATTTTTATAATATTCGTAGTATAAATAAACTTAAGTTCTTTTAAAATAACTAGATTGTTTGAGTGGATTAATTAGAATTTAATTAGGAAGTTTACTCGAAGTACCTTTCAATGGTGTAAAGTAAAACGAAATTTTTATTTTGTTTTAGGTTGGAATTTATTGCGACTGTTTCTCTGTACAGAGTTACAGTTTCGGAGATTCATCGACTCCATTTAGGCTTAAAAAACGTATCTTGGAATTTTTTCCCCCTGAAGATGGAGTCGATGAATCACCGAAACTGAAACTCTCTAATTTTGTTTTACCAGTACTTTACACCCCTGAACATCAAATGACTTCGAGTATTTGTTTTTCACTCTTAAATTTAAAATATCTCTCTCTACTTTTTTGTTGTATTGTTTAGGAGCAATTAATTTAAAAAATTCAAAACTGAGTTGGTTGGTTGCCTACCGTCCAGTAAATAAATTTATCCTTGCGATTGTAGATCACATTTTTTTTTTCTTTTTTCATATTAACCTCCAAATTGATAAACATTGAGAAAGTATTTTATAAATATTTTAACTCCAGCTACCTAGTTAATGAGCCTATTAACCAGACTAAAAATACTTGGCCTCATGATCGATCATCAAAAACCGGAAAAGAATTTTTTCTAGTTTCGCCAAAAATTTTATAGGCCCATTAAACATGTAATATTTAGATAATTTTAAGTGCCTAGGTTTATTATCGGGAAAACCTGAAGAAGATACAAATCTTTTTCTCAAATAATTTTTTTTTTTAAATATGGGCATTCCCTTTTTCACATGCTCTTATTAAATAAACATGAAATAGTTTTCTCCTTTCTAAATAAATTCGTTGCATTCATGAGAATTATTTGTTTGCATTGCACCCACATCCGTTAGATGGAATTTCTTAATCTTTCTTCCTTTTGATCATGATCTAAAAAAAAGCAATTTTAAAAAGAGTATGAAAGTAAAATTGATGACATTCAAAAATTCTATTCACCTTTTTACTTTCTCTTACCTATATATTTTAATATATATAGAGAGGAATTATCTATTGGTTTCATGCCACCAAATTCGATGTCGATATTTTTATGGATATACACGTTTTGAGGTCCCCTGAATCCAAAATAGTGGTTTTTGCTACATGGTCTGGGTGTCTGTCAGTGTGTGTGTGTGTGTGTTCAATTTTAGGCATGAAGGAATTGAGCTACATGGCTGAAATTTTATATTTAATATAGACACCCCTGGTGAAAATAAGCTTTTAAACAAAATCGGCCAAAGAGTACCAATACTTTACTGATGCACTTTTTTAGTTTTTTTTTTTTTTCGATTTTCTCAAAATTCGCTCTAACGATTTTGAGTAAAATTCAAAAATCAATTAATTTTTAGATGCTCTTTAAAATATATATTCTCATTTTGCTCTCAAAATTCTTTGAAGACTACTTTACTCTTGTACTTCATAGGAAAGAAAAGGTTGCCATGGTAACAAAATACATTGTCTCATGTTTATAAATTTTATTACATCGTGAATCTAATAAATCGGCGGAAACTAAACATATGTCGACACAAAAAATCTGGTGTAACAAGCACAGAACACAACTTTCGATTTTTTTTACCTTATATCTTTATTAAACTTTTTTAATTGAAAGTTCCCTTTGTTTATTAACTCTTCAAAAGGTGTGGGGACATCAATTTGTTCAGATCATAAATTTTTCCCTTTCTTAAGCAATTATAAAAGCACACGAAATTGCATCTGTCATCAAATTCTAATTTATTCTTAATTTATTATAAATAAAGCCCAATTGACCACATTGATGATTGGCTTGTATTCATGAATTTTATTTTTGTTTTTAATTCCAAAAACAATTTTAATATAATAAATTCAAATTAAGATCAATTTTTTTTTAATAAATTAACTTCAGAATATCATTAACAGTTGGTTTCAATAAACGAATATCTTTTCTATACATCAGAGCTATTTTAAAGAGTTGATTCATTATAAAAGGCATTTCTTAATAGGCAGCAAAGGCGAACTTTGTTTGTAAGCTTAATGAACTTGACTTATGCCAAAAGTTTATTTACTCTCCTTTAAAGCTTTACATTTAAATCTAAATATAGCACAGGAATTGATGTAAAAAAAAAAAATTAAAGTTTTGCTAAGTTTAGTCATTGTATGTTTTTGTTTTGTTTAGTGATTTTTGATCTTGGGATTAAAAAAGGCGATCGTGAAGAAATTTGGGAAAAGTCTTTGATATAAAAAATACGGAAAATTTGCTATTTACTTCTCCCACTGCCCTGTCACGTTATTAATATTCAGGAGTAGGAGCCAAAGCAGTTTGCGGGTTATTGTCCAGAGATGGCGTTAAGATCGTGTCAGAGAATTTGCTTTAGCCTGTGAATGTCTGTCGTTTGTCAATTCTGTAATTTTTAAAACATTTGGTTTTTTTATTTCCTAAATTATCTAATTACATTAATAATCTTTTCATTTTAGATTTTATAAAAAATTTAAAATTTTCTTATTGGAATAAAATAAAATTAATTTTGATAATTTTTAACTTTGCCCATACAATTTTTTTTTTCCAAAAATTTGTTATTTTCCTTAAAGATAGTAAATTCTTTCGTTATGGCCTTTTTTTCTTGAAACCCACTCTTTATTATAATACTATCTGAATTTTTAAATTAATTCAAATATCCTTCAACAAATAAATTATATATATTTTTTTTTTACTTTTATTATTTAAATAAGATTTTGTAGGTGTAAATCTACAATGATTCTTGATACATTTTAATTATGACAGCACGATCTTTGTTAAGTGATGCAAATAACACCAACTGAAAATGTAAATCGTAACGTAACCTGTCATTTTCTTTCGAGAAATTATTAAATACATTCTATTACTTCAAAATAATAAATAATTTTGTTTCACTATCTTTTAATCCACCTTTATGGATTATAAGTTGAAATTTATTTTCAACATTTATTTATTTTACGATGTGAGATGAAAATTTCCAACTCTTTAAATATTACTCAGTTTTTAAAGCGCCTACATATTTTAATAAATATTTATTTTATTCCACCTCTACACTTTTACCTTATTAAATTTTTAATAAATCGCCAAATTTGCATAATTTTTTAAACAAGCTATCATTTTTTTTCCGCTAATAATATTCTTGGAAAGCATTTTGAATGGATAAGCATGTAATTTGAAAATCACATTCGCTGTTACTTTGTTGTTATTAACTTTATCTATTCTATTTATTTGATTGATCGTTTACCAGCAGCAAAGTTAATTCCTTTATTTATTCTTGCCATACCTCTAATGCTTTTGGATCCATTCCATGCGAGTTTATTACAGAAATCGTAATCCCTAACACAAATGTCGGGAGCTTATCTCACTAATGAAACAACGCATGCGGATGCACGTTTTGTCACCAAATACCTCAGGCCTCATTTTATTTAGGGATTTAGGTCTTTGGGTATTAAATGATTGATGAGCGCCGTCGTCCGATTAATGATGATATCAATATGCGGAAATGTCTACAATTTTTTTTTTCCTAGTTGACTTCCTCATATTGGTGTCATTACACTTTGCTCTAAGGATATAATCTTACGCAAAAATAATTTAAGGTTTTACTTTCCTATTTGATGTTAATAGTGAAACGAAATTAATTTTTTCTAGTTTGAAATTTATTTACCAGCTATTTTTATTGCTCATGATTCATGGTAGATTAATTATCGCAACCCGAGTAAAAATGATTAAAAATGATCGAGGAATACACACGCCCGCACCAGGGATACATATTGTTCTTCTGGTCACTTTCGATCTACTGGGTGTGACCTGGTGTGGACGTGTGTGTCCCTAAAGGTTCACTATGCAGACATGCTGCGGGCGTGTGTCTCGATCATTTTTAATCATTTTTACTCGTGGAAGAATTGTCAATTGACTACTATTCTTCTTTTTACATTCTCGATTACTAAATATATAATGAAATTGTATTGTAATCATCAAAAAAATTCGATCTGTAGATTTTGATAATTCTTGACGTTTTAGGCCCATTCTACACGAGCGTTTTTGGCGGTCTCATTTAAACTCCTTAATTCTGTTTGACTCGCGCTTTTGAATCGTTTTAAATGCGCTCCAAAAGCCCTTGTGTAGATTAGGCCTTAAACCTATCTGAATCAAATTGCAATTATCTGTATGTGTGTGTGATCACGATTAGTTAAAAACGCAAGCAGTCAGATCGATGAAATTTGGTACACACTTCTTACACTTCTAACATTGCAGATATACATATATAACAACTTTTGGAGTAAATACAGTAAGTCAACCGGTGATAGTAGTTTACTTAACAAAAATTACAAATTTCAAAAATTTTTTTAAAAACTTCTTGGGTAAAATAACACTTCTGGTTGTCATATTTACTCTCAAAAGGTGAAACAGATCTACAATTAAAGTGTAAGATAATCTCACATCTGAAGAGTATATCAGAAAGTCTGAGGGAAGTTATTCCCGAATTTTTAAATTTTTATGTCTACTATTTATTAAAATCAAAAAATTTTCTTTCATGAAAATTTTATTATATATAATTTAAATACTGTATTTATTCATTTACTTAACTGACCAAATAAACCCATTAAAATAATTTTTTTGTTAAAATTTATTTTTATACTTTTTTTTTTTGTGTAAAAAAAGGAAGTCAGTCTGATTTAATTCATTAATTTAATTCTCTACTGTTTGTTCCTTATTGATGGATTAACTTTGTACCAGGTTTTTGCTTGCTACTAATTCTAAATTCGTTAGCTCCCTACTGTTTGTATTTGTTTCCAGTTGTCCTCCTATGTGCCCTTTTACGTTGAGCACAATTGTGCCCTTTTCTCTTTCAGCTTGTCATTTGGCAAGTATGGATAAATAATTTCCGACATGGAGGGCTGCTGGTTGCCTCTTCTCTAGTAATAAATTTCCAGGCAATCTCCCCTGGAACTGGCTTGAACAGGCTTGGCTTGGGATATGTGCATTTTGGGGGCGGATTTAGGGAAAAAGGCAATATCGGATATTGGCCACAGCCCCTTAAATGTACTGATCAGCCTTGCAAAGCCCCTCACACCCTCGACTTCTACTAGCAACCAACCCTCCGAAGTAAACCAGAATTGTATGATACTTCTCATATTTCTTTTTTAAGTACTTATAAAAATAACTTTTATACTTTCTGGTTTACGATTACGATGTCTAACGGCTTCTACTCTAAATTGAGTTTTTATATCTTTTGAAAAAATTATAATCTAACAAATTTTTAAATACCATTAAACGGGAATTAAAGCTGAAAATTATTACTATATATTTATTTAATTAAATTTTATATTTAATTTATACTAACTGTCTTCATCATATCGATTTTTTTTTATATTAAGACGCTGTAGCGCATTTTCCTTCAGCAAGAGCTAGAGCGAAATATTTTTTTTATATTTGTCTAACATAATCGAAAATGTTTATTATTTCTATCAGTGGTTTTGTAATATGTTTAGTTATATTATTATTATTATTTTTATTAATGTTTTTGTATTCTGTTTATTTTTGTATTAATGTATTTGTATAATGTTAAAACTGGCGGGATGGCCTATGGCCAACAGGCAACAAAAAAAAGGAAATTAATATATAGTTATTGAACATCAAAATATGGATGATGTTATGCACGAAGGATTAACCTAAATCTGAGATAAAAGACATTTCATTTGCACACTTGTAAACAACGCCAATGGCAATGACTTTCTTGTTTTATTCAAAAAAGTACACAGAGTAATAATGTTGTGATTTAAATAAAGAGGTAGATCTTCTTTTTCCCTACAAGATGGCGGTCTTATATCAATTTCGATCATAATGGTGCTTGGTTCCTTCATGCATACCATTGTCCATATGTTTAGATTTAAATTTCCTCCTAAATAAATATCGCATTTTAACAATACAATTGTCACTCTTTACTTAGGGCTTTGTCATTTATTGATATAATTTTTAGAAAAACTTTTCTCAAAAATAAATTGTCATTCCTTCGGCGTTCATTAGAAATATTTTCAAGGTGAATCATCACCTGGCATTTACTTGATACCCTACTATATTCGGCCCTTTGTCTTTCAAGGGCTCTCTCATTTTATTTCATGGTGCCGGGTACTTTTATATTGGGATGAATTAAAAATTCTTGCCATGAGTTCCTTTTTCCTAGAGGATCTTCTATTTTAAGCACCGCTGCATTAATCCCCTCTCTATCCCTCTAGAAAACTTTTTATAAGATTTTTTTTCCATCCTTTGGGAAAGGCACCAGGATCATTTTTAAGTTAAAGATTTGAATTGCTCTAAATGAAAATTATTAAATAGAAGAGAAATTGTTCATTAAAAAACTAAAGACATAAAAAAAAAAAAAAAAAACAAGATAACATACAATAAAATAACTTACTAAATTTGACAAATTTTTCTTAATTTTAAAAATATCAACATTACATTTTTTATAAGTCTAACCAGCTTATAAAGGTCGTAACATATCCTTCAAACATATTGACTTCAGTGAACCATCTTACACTACAGTTTTTTTGAATGATTTTTGTATGTACCATCTATTGCAATAGTATTGAGACTAAAGCCCGGTAGTTAGGCAGCCCAAAAGGCACTTAAGCTTTCTTGCCTGTTTGATAAATACCTTTTTCAAAGCAGACAATAGGCCGAACGACCCTTTTTAACCTTTTTTGTTATGCATGTGCCATTTGGGCTGCCTAACTACCGGGCTTTAGTCTCAATACTATTGCAATAGATGGTATGCTGCTTAATTAAAATCATTGAATTTTTTTTAGCCCTTGTCTTATGACTCAGAGGTAAAGCATTAGTTTCTGGTATCAACCTCAGATATCGTCCTTCAACATAGGCCTATTCAAAAAAAATTAGCTATTCGTTAATAAGGATTCGAGTAAATTTAATAAAAAATTTTTTTAACCTTTAGGTCGCGCGACCTTCATCATGGCAAATACTGTTAAATATTCACGATCTTAGGTATTTTTATAACTATACCAATCATACCAGGTATATAATTTCTTAATAAACCTTTTTCATTGATTATTGAATCATAGGCACCAAGCAAGCAAGTTAATAATTTTTTGTACATATTAAAAAGATTTATTAGGAATTTGTATATGATTGAAATAGTTATAAAAATACCTATAGTTATAAAATACCTAAGATCGTGTATATTTAACAATATTTGCCCTGAAGGTCATGATTGGCAACCGAAACGTCGGCGAATAAAAAATGGAATTTTTTTTTTTAATTTAATTTCCTGATTGAATCTCTACAGCTCTAAAAAAATTTTAAGTTTCTTTAAATACCAGTGCCAAAACTTTTGTGTTCTACTGGTTTACTAAATCATTCCTGGAAATTAATCGCTCCATAAAAAAATTTTAGTTTAATTTTCAAAAATCGTATCATTAATTTTTGTGACCAACATTTTTTTTTTTTATTATTATTATTATTATTATACTCCAATTTAATAATCAATCTCTGACCACTAGATGTCCATCTATTATATTTTTTACCCCTTTAAGAATCAGAGTGGTCCGCCGTGTCCGTGTCCCATGTGCGTGTCAAACCAAGTGGGAGGCGCACGCCCGACGCCCGGCTTCCATTAGCGAGGGCGCGGCCTTTACAGAGAGAGAGAGACGGGACCCGGGCGTGGCGCTCTCGCTAAAAACGTTTGTCTACCAATCAATTGATTCCCAATCGGCTAACTTCACTTAAGCCCTTCATGAGGGACTGGCTTTCTCTCTCATGACTATTTTTATAACCCTTTTTGGCATAATAAATCGTATATATGATACTGATCATGTATATTGTGAGAGAGAAAGAGAAAATTGAAATAAATTTCGTAACTTGTTGGAATATCAAATAATATATGATTGCTTATTTTCTCTATTATTCATGTGTTGCATAAATCTGGGTTTCAAATTTAAAAATTTCTTTATCGACAAAATTAAAAATGAACATTCATATTGGTTTTGGAAATAGATTTGATAAATTTATTTATAGTAAGGCCACTCTTAGAAATTCAGAGTTATCGCTTTCAATTTAGATAGATTAAAGTGGAGAAGATGATTGGAGGATATTTTTTTTTCAGTTTTTTTTTTTATTTTGGTATATTTTTAAATACAGTTCTTTTAATTATGTATATCGTTTATATATTCATTTTCTCAAAAGATTTTATATACTAAGGTACTCAATACTCTTTTCTTATCAGGGACGTAACTACAGGGAAGCAACTCTTTCGGGCCCCCAGCTTTAGGGGGGGGGGCTTTAAAAATATATTTATTTATATAGTAGGCTGGGATGAGTAGTGTAAAGAGGTTGGAGAATAATAACTAATAAATCTGCTGGTTATTATTCTCCAACCCCTTTACTTTATTTATTTATTTTTTATATAAAAAAATGATATATTAAATTGACTTTTTTCTGTTTATAGATATAGTTTAGAAATATTAAAATTTGAAATAAAAAAAAATGTTAGTAGGGGCCCTGTAGTTAGAATTTGCTTATGGGCCTAAAAAATCTAGTTACACCACTGTTTCTTATAAATTTTTTTCCTTACGCTATTGTAATTTCATATAATACATATCTATTTGCTTCAGGTGCGTATATAAGGAAGGACCGAAGGGGCCCGAGCCCCCCAAAAAATGGAGTGATTCAGTTACGAGGAAAAGATTTAGTAAAAAAAAAGGCAAAACGGAAAAATTTGGATTAAAAAAAAAAAAATTGTATGAAAATTTGACTTTGAGAGGGTCCGGGTTCAGGATATCCGGTAATTTAAAAATGTTTTTTTGTATAGGGGAAAAAATTCTATATATACCTGATAATTTTATGATTTACTTGACGTGATATAATTTTAATTAACTTATTTATTTTTACTTTCTCTTATTTTTTACTTTTTTCATAACTAGGAAACAACAAAAAATGTTTCTTCAAAAAATAACATTACTCATCGTTCAAATTCCCTAAGATTAAAAAATATATATATAAGTTTATTTTCTCTCGATTTTCTTTTAAAAAATCTTCAAATAAAAGAAAAAGTTAAATTAAACTCGTAGAGATAGATCAAGAGTGAAAATTTCTTATGGCCAACAATTTATTTTCTTTTGACTTTAATTCAATGTGAAAAAAAAAAACAAAAAAAAAAAACTTGAAACATCGCGAATTGATCTGTGAAAAAAACCTCCAGGGAGATTTTCTACGCCTTGTCCTATAAATTATTTGCTACTTTACCACTCACTTCATCAATCAGACATCGATATATCACTGCTCTTGATATAAACAAATATATCTTCCGAAATTCTCTAATGAAAGAAGCAAAAAAAATGTAATCTTTATTTAGACTAATAATAATTCAATTTCGGGTCTGAATGTTTAGAGAATTGTCAGACTAAATTGAAATAAATGCCAGACGAAAGAAGCCTTATAAAAGAGTAGTCGCAAATAAATGGAGCCTGAGAGAGAGAGGGTCGATGGTTGACGGCTCCAGATTGACATCTCCAATGGCCTTTTCTCAACTTTTTTAATTAAAACCTTTTATTACAAAAAAAAAAAAAAAAAAAAAATAGAAATTTAAATTTTTATAATTTAAAAAACAAAAAACAAAAAATTTTTAATTATAATAGAAAAGCGTATTTTATTATCAAAAAATACTGAGGTTTCTTTATTTTACATACACTCAAATAAAATGAACCGAAAGCTCGAATTGGTGATCCCGAGCAATCAGAGTGTGGAACGTCTTCCGGTACTATATATTCAAAAAGCTAAGGGAGAGCGGGGTACTTTGTCACAAGTTAAGGGAAATTGCGACGGCGGAGGGAAATTTTACAACCAACCCAAGCTGCCCAAGGTTGCTGCCATCCTGCACAGACAGTCTCAGACACGTCGTCTGTCAGTGATCTTGACTAATAGTGTTTTATTGTTATTAAGTGCCCAACGTAAAGTTTTTAGTTGGTGTTTGGCATTTTTTTACTTTGCCACTATCAATCGATGGTATGTGGAATATTATTTTATCGTAATTATCTTAATCTTTAATTAAGTAGCTATATATTAAAAAGATGTTAAAGGCTAAACTAATTTTTCCTTTAAAATTACATGTGACAAAGTACCCCCTACTCTGCGACAAAGTACCCTGCCATGGGCACCTTATCACGCTTGAAGTTCTTTGGGAAAAACAAATTAATCCATACTTAGACATTTACTAGAAGCTGAATATTTTACGTAACTTATACTCCGAGTAAAAATTATTAAAAATGATCTAGGGATCCACACGCCCGCTGCAGGTCTGCATAGTGAACCTTGAGTGACACACAGGGATATACACGCCCACAGCAGGGACACGCACAGTAGATCGAAAGTAACTAGAAGAAAAATGTCGGTCCCTGGTGCGGGCGTGTGTATCCCTCTGTGTGGGCGTGTATATCCCTGTGTGTCCCTCAAGGTTCACTATGCAGACCTGCTGCAGGCGTGTGGATCCCTCGATCATTTTTTAATCATTTTTACTCGGGCGATTTACTTACATATTTGTTTTGACTCAAACAGTAACCAAAACTTACAATGTTAGTAAAAAAATCTCAAGTACAAATTGTGACAAATTACACCTCTCTTTCTTACGTATTGAATAATTTCAAACCTCTAAATTGTCTCAGTAGCTAAAAAGGGTAAAAATTAAAAAAAAAAAAAAAATATACTAAACGGATTATATCTTACTCCATCGTGTGGACTTTTTTTTAAATTTAATTAACATAGCTATTGGCTGTAGTTTATAGGAGAACTGTGATAAAAATTATAAATAATTTACATCATTGATGCAATATTTAATTCGAAGATTTAATCACTACCAGCAGGTAATGAATAGTAAATGTCATGTAATTGCTATGATAACGATTTTTTTTTATCGGCTGTGAAGATGGTCTAGGCCTGAAAGTCCCGCCGAAGGCCGGCTTTGCGACTAGTTTATTATAAATTAAAGTCATATATTTCCGAGTAAATGCATGTAAACAGGTCGACAGCTTGGCATCTGTCGATACAGAGTCATTATTTTGAAAGTTTTTTTTTTCATCTTACGCGAATTATTTTTTGTATTTAAATATTATCCTTATATAACTGGCTATTATACTTATTATCCCCAAAAGAATTGTGAAAATTAAATTTTTTATTAGATAATATTCAAGGCGAATGATTAATGAGTAAATTGGTTCTTATGAGATCTTCAATTAAAATTTTTCTTTTCCTCTCTCTTCCTCTCTCCAGAACATTTTATAGATTTTGGTACTAGTAGATAAAAAAAAAACATGTTTAAAAATGCACTAGATGTTCCTGTCAGTAGTTAAGCCTTTTAGCCGATAGATTTTAAAGAGATTTTCTCATCAAAACGATGGAATCTGTACCACTAATGCATAATTTATAACAGACTTACGCTGGTTTAAATTTAAAATGTAAAAAATTTCCTAAATTCATTAATTAAGTTTATAATTTAAAAATTATTCTACGTTAAAAAAAAATTTTGGCAATAAGGAAATATTTAAATCAACTCGCGAATTAACATCTCTCCCCTAAGTAACACCCTCTTTCTCTTAAAACATCAATATTAACTTTTGTTGATAAAATACAGCTCTGGAATTTTATTAACGTTTAATCTTATCAAATTTATTTTCAAAAATTATTTTGGAATAATTCATTAATTCAAAAATTTCTGATTTCCTTTATTGGGCATCTCCTATAAAACTGTAGTCAATTATTTTTAACAATATGATAACTAACTGCCCTACTACCTTTTCTGTTTTTTCTGTCTAACTGTTCTAAGCTTTTTTTTCTTTTTACATTAACCTAATCTCTTCTCCTGAAGAGATCTCAAATTAAAAACAAAAATACAGTTATATATTTGTCATAAAGCATAAAATCTTATAATTTATTCATTATCCTTTTAGTATATTAATATAGAATTAATGTATTCTCTTAAATATCTCTAATTTATCACTGTTAAAATGGTAATTTGGCAAAAAGACGAGTCGTCTCTCTCTCACCAAATAAGAATCGATTTGCAGATATATAAGAACTGCGATTATATGCAGCTTCAAATGCTGCATTGACCCACTTGGCGACGACCCTACCGATCCAGGCCATAAACAAAACAGCAGCCGGTCATAAAGAGTTTTCCATTCAACAAACCGCCTACTGAACCATACATAAGTAGAGATAGGGAACGCCAACTGGGACCATGAACTTGGCTATACTTAGCTTTTTAATTAATATTTTATTATTTATTTTAAATAAATGAGAATAATTTGCAACTTTTTGAATAAATTACTCCATCTTTAGCAAGTTTCGATTATATAGTGCCACTTTTAGCTCCTCCCTTAATCAATAATATCGCAAAGAAAAATTCACTATTTATTCAACAAAAAAAATAAAACAGAATAGGCTTCAATTTTATTTGAATCTAGAGAATGTTAAGACTTCACTTTATTAATATTAAATTTATAGACAGAAGGAGCAGGCGCAGCCAAAAATAAAAGCCTCCGATTTAATACAATTCACCGAGACGTTTCGGGTGAATTTTATTCATTCCTTGAAGTTTTTTTATAGCTGATTGTATTGTTTGTAGGTAGTATTAGAAATAAAAGAGAGAGAAGCTAAGGTTAAATGAATGCTTAGCTGCTCTCTTTTATTTATTATTTTTATTATAAATGCTTTAAATTCGAAAAAAATAACACAGAGAGCTCTTTTATAGCTGATTGTACTCAAAAAGATGCTTCTTTCAATATTGTTCAAATATTTTATACATTACACAGTAACAACTGTGTGTTTTGTAACAACCTTTGGTAAGAAATAATGTTTTATTTATATAAAAAAAATAAAAAATCTTTATACAAAAATTTTTGTGTAAAGCAATTTTAATTCAATAAATGTTTGTTGACTCCAGGTCCCGATGAAGGACGCGATTGGCGTCTGAAACGTCGACCAAAAGAAAATAATTTAAATAATTTTTTATTCTCTTGGCTATCTTCCTTACAATTAATATATAACAGCCATTTTACACTTTTTTTTTTATAAATTTATCACTTATGAGCTCTACAATAAAAAATTAATTTTTCAATTTTTTAATTACCAGAGAAAAAATATTCTTTTATCTATTAGTTGTCGAATGAATCTCCCCTTTGTGTTTCTGAGCCTTATCGTCACATCTTCGATTTCAGTTGCCTATCTACACGGGGCACTTAAAAAAGTTTCCATTCTTTTGTGTTTATTTATTTTATTTATCCTTTGTTTATTTAATTATTGGCTCCATAGACCACCATGTGTTATAAAATGTTAAAAAAAATAACAAACAATTTCATCCAAAAATAATTTATCAATAAATAGATTTTTTAATGTCACTACTTTATTAATGAAACAAATCTAACAAAAATGAAATCATATTTCATAAAATTTATGACAATAAACTTTTTAATTAATTGGCGTCAAATTAATTTAAATACAGTATAGATACTTAGATGAATAATGTATTTATTTAATACATACCCTACTGTATATACAAAAAATTAAATACCTGAAATTTTCTAACTTATATCTAAACGTTACTACTTAATCATCCTATAATGAAATGACTTATTAGTAGGATAGTGTTATGTAGGCCTACCACTTTATCAGCATTTCCCAACTAGAGTTCCTTGAAACATTCTTAAGGGTTCCGCGAGCAAAAGAGACCCAGAATTCAATTTTTATGTTCCAAAACAGGCGATTTCACATTAATATTTATTAAAGGAATTTTTTATTTGACTATAAATTATGCCAATTTCATGTAAAATTTTTTGTTTTGAAAATAAACGACTAAAATAATATTAGTTTTTTGTTCCCATTAATGAATATTAATAGAAATATTGTTACTTGGCCGCTGTAGTGTTCCCTAGAACTTTATCAATGTCACATGGGTGAAAAGGTTGGGAAACGCTGCTGTTCTATACGAATAAAAAGGTTTAAATGTTTCCAAGAGAGGTGAGCGACTCTCACTTCATTTAAATAAATAATTCAGTTTAATTTATCTCTAAATAAGTTTACAATAAGCTTTATTCGTTATATAAATTTTATTACTGTGAAATTTAATTATATGAAATTAATTAAAAACAAAAAAAAAAAAAAGATTATTATGAAAAGGCTAACTCCATTTTTGTTCTTGCTTTATTATTTGAAAATTTAAATTAATTCAATAAAAAAAAAAAATATCTAACATATTTAATGAGAAGAAAAAAATTGTAATATTACATTTTATTGATTTTTTCCAAGTGTAAATAATTTTTTTCTTTTTCTTACCCTATATGGACGGTGTTATGCATAAAGGAACCAAGCGCCATTATGATCGACCGCCATCTTGTAGGGAAAAAAAAGATCTACCTCTTTATTTAAATCACAATAAATATTACTCTTTTTTGTATAAAACAAAAACAAAAAAGTCATTGCCATTGGGTTTGTTTACAAGTGTACAAATGAAATGCCCTTTATATCAGATTTAGGTTAATGTCGCTTGGTTCCTTTATGCATAACATCGTCCATTTATGAATTATATTTTTATATATATACATCTGAAATCTAAATAATAATTTATTTGAAAGATGGTCTTTCATTTTCACTTGAATAAATATGAATTCTTTAGTATTTGGCTGGTTTTAAGGAAGAGTAGAAATCAAAAGTAGTTCACACGGGAGACCTTTGCGTTGAGGATTTGGCCTAGAAAGGGTCTCAACGGGTCGCTCACCTCTCTCTTGCCAACATTAGTTAGTAAATAGACACACACTCACTCACTAGGCTACCACACACACTCGAGATCAATGGATTTCTCTTCTTAAATCACTCATTTCAAATTCTTTTTATGTTATTGCATTTGTTGGAATCGATATTTGTGGAAAAATAAAATTTCTCGCCGTTTCATTAAAATATAAACCGGACCCTTGTTCTCTTTTATGATAATATTTAAATTATCAAAATTTTGATTTTATATTTAAGCCATTTTATTGCTTTAAATACAAATGTTTGTATTATAAAATCGGCAAATAACCATCTGGATAATTTTATATGAAAAGCCTCAAACTATTTTGTCTTTCTAAAGACGGCCTTTTAACACGCTTATTCGACAAGTCTACCCATCCGAGGATCGGCCATGCTTGATATCGATCCTTTTAGTGACATCTTCACCCCGATCCATGCCAACATATCAGATGTTCTCTCTTTAAAAGTCGGAAAAACCACAATCAATAACATATAATAGAGAAATATTATTATATAATACCCTATTAATAACAAATTTCTTGTGTTCATCATCTTGTTAAATTTAATTTATACAAGTTTGGTAATATTAGTTTGAGTTTTGTTCGCTAGATGGCAGTTAATTCCCTAATTGAGAACACATTACCTTTAATTCCACACCTTTAAATTTTAACACCCATATTATGGAATCATTTCAGGGGCGTAAATAACACACCCACAGACCACGCAATGCGGGGGGGGGGCGCAGCAGGCCAAGGGGCGCAGATACCCGGGCGCATACAAAATATATAAAATAATTAAAAAAATAAAATGTAGTAAGTTTACTACATTTTATGTGTTTACACATTATCATTAAGAAACTTTCATAAATAACACTGTTTAACAGTCTATTTTTTCTGGGGTATTATGAGCTATTCTTAACTATATGGGGGGTAGTGCTGATTCAAAAAATGTCATCAGTTTTGCCCCATCAGGCGTAGCATTCCAAAAATCATTCGTTCGTGCAAATCGGTTAACTATTAACGGAATTATAAACAAAATAATTATCAAAGTCAAGTACAAAATATAACAAAATTTTATGGCAAATGCCTTAGAAGAGCCTTAGAGCTTTTCTTGAGTATATGGATAGCGCTGACTTTGATAACTATTTTGTTCATAGTTTAATGTACAGGGTCCGTATTTGTTAAAAAATTTTTAAAATAATAAAATGTAGTTAAATTTTAAATTTTTGGAATTCTTTATTAACAATTTTTTTTTTTTTTTTTTTGTGGGAGGGGGCAATGTAGTTACGCCTCCGAATCATTTATCTCTCTATATATAATAGACTATATTTCGACTTATGATATTTATCCTAGGATTTTATCTTCTTTTTTTTATTTGAATAAACACCTACATAAGCTTATAGTTAATTTATTCATACAAGAATTCCTCGAATCAGAAAAGTTGTTTCATTGAGACCAGATACTTGAAATTTTTTCAAATACATGGATGACTTATGTTTTAAAATATTCTAAAATAAAAACACTTGACAAATTTTACAGGCGAATTGAAAGACAAATCTGATTCTATAACCAATAATGTGAAGGAATTTTTTTTATATTTAGGCCTATTGTGAGTAGGTCTTTATGGTGGATCAAGTAATCATATGGGATCCCGGCAATCGAATCACGGGATTTCTATTGTGGTCGAGTGTCCATTGGGTTCTAGAAAAGCTCACCAATGCTCCGGATAACCTATAGATCCCGTGGTTCGACCCCCAGGGGACATCTGGTAACTTGATCCGCTAGCAAAAAAAATATATTCGAATTTTGAAAAGTCATAAAAAAGTATATATTCAATATTAAAAATCCAAATCAATTCAATAAATGAAAACTATATTGGAAAATTTTATATCACTTGGAGTAGCATCAGTGGGAACCAGGATTGTTTTAGGGACTTTGACATTTTGTGAGCTTATGTGTTTTATTCTGTAAAATGTCTACATATTTTTTTACAATTATTACTTTTTTATATTTAACATTTTTTGATCAATAAAATTTATTTTAGTTTTAGGCAAAATTATTTTAATATATTCATACAACACGTTATATGGCCTCTAAGTTTATTGTCAGGTAAAATTTATTCGCCAAACATATATTTATTTATTTTTTTTTATTCGTCAACACTGAATACGAACACAAAACCGATCAACCTTTTAAGTACCCTCTTAATAAACCCTCTTGGTGACAGAGACAAACGATAGGCCCTTTTCACTACTTGGAAACTTCGGTCATTACCGACACTTTCCAAATGGTGTAACAGGAAACCAAAATCTTGACAAAAACGATTGGGATCTTCTTTTCTTCTTCTTCCTTGTTTATAATAATAATAATATTAAGTATCTTCATCTTATTAGAATTTATTTTTTTATTCATTTTTACACCTCATTTAGTATAACCCCATTAATATTAAAAAAAAACAAGATTTTTTATAAAAGGAGAGAAAGAAATACATATTGGATTATTCGTCTTCATGAAATTATAAACTATATACTATCCGTCTCAAAAGAAATTGGACAAACGCTATCATTAAGTTTCATCTTAATAAATAATTAGAATAAAATAAGAACCAAAATAATCAAATTTCGTAAAATATTAACAATTACTAAACCACACATAAGTGAAGGGCTTAGTGGAAGATAGTCATAAGCCACAAAACAAAACAAAAATTTTACAAAACATTAGTTTCGAGATATTGACAAATTCAAATTTGACTCAAATCTGTAAATCAGCCACTTAATTTATAATAACTTTCTTCATAAAAATGAACAATTGTTGTCTTAGAAAGCATATAGTAGAGAATGGAAAATTAAATCGCCATAGTTTATGTTTTAAAAGCATTTATAATGAAGAAGAAAACGAAAATGGGCTCATGGCTTATGACTATTTTCCACTAAGCCCTTCAATTATCAATTAAGTGAAATTCAAATATAGCTATTAGTTTGGAAATTAATTATCTAATTTGAGAAGAAAAGTTCCCAGTATTTGACAAGTGAAAATCTTTATTTATTTATTGACAATGAATAAAATACCTTGACAATTCAGATGAAATCATCCAATTCTTTACTACTGACACACCTAGAAATTATTTAAATGAATTTAATCTTAAAAAAAAAATATATTTCTTTTAATCGACGAATTTGTTTATTTATTTCAAAATTCTCTAGTAGAAAGAATTCGGGTTTTTTTTTTCATCAAACGTGATTAAATTTACATTTCCTAAAATAAAAAAAATACCCCTCAAATCCACTTATCTGAAAATACAAGTTAAAAATATTCCAATAATTGTCAATTTTAATTATTATTTATTGATAACGATTCCGATTGATTATTGGTTTTACGAATAACCATCCGTTTTGCTAATGACATAAAGTAAATAATTTGATTATTTATACCATAAATCTAAAAAATATGTATATTCCCTCAAATTTATATCAACAAAAAAAAAAAAGATTTTTTCATATTACGATAAAGTAATTAATTAATATAGAAAAAAATATTTTCAACCAAATTCAAAAGAATTATAATTGATAAATAATTAGATTTCAAAATTTTTCACTTTTTTTTTATACAATTGAATTATTTAATTATAATATTTGTTGTATGGTCGGGGGTCTGTTAGCCTGGTGCAATGGAATCACCATATACCCCTGATACGCTGGAAATCCCGGGCACCAGAGGACGTTGAGCCCACCAGTAAATTTTGATATAAATCTCATATTGTACCATTATTAACTATAGCCATCTTCATAAGATATTATTGCAAATTTATTTGGAAATATTGTAGTAATTTCTCAAAGGCTGTATTTTTAATTTCTCTTACATATATATGTATCTAAAGAGGGTTGATGTCAAAAATTTGATGTCGAGATTTTTATGGAAATACATCTTTTGAGGTTCCCTGAATCCTAAAAAGTGGGTCCCAAAATGGTCTGTCTTTTTGTGAACAAAATATTTCGAGAAAGAAAAGAGCTAGGAGGTTGAAATTTTATATTTAAGTTAAGTACCTCCCTGGGACGTAACCAAGGGCGGATACAAGGGGGGGGGGGTAAAGGGAGTAATTACCCCCCTGAGATTTGAAAAAAATACTTTTTTTTCGAAAAAAAAATGTATTTTTAATGTAAAATTTTAAAAATTAATACTTAAAAATTTGATTTGTATTTATATTCTGGCAAACAAGTACAGAATGCGCCTTTAAATTACCGAAATTAAGAAAAAAATGTGTGCTGTGCAACCAGTCACTCCAGATTACCCCCCTACCCCCGAGAAACACCTCTGGATCCGCCACTGGACTTAACACGAAGCTTTTGAACAAAATCAGCCAAAAAGTTCTAATAACGATTTTGTTTGAAATTCAAAAATCAATAAATGGATGCTCTTTAAAATATATATTCTCAATTTGCCCTGGAAATCTTTTGAAGCACACTTTACTCTTGTACTTCATAGAAAAGATTGAATAAATGGTAACAGGACTTAACTATTTTTATAAATTTTACATTTTGAGTTATAATATATCGTCGAAAACTAAATATATGCCACAAAAAAAAATCTTGTGAGATAATCACACAACACAACTTCAATTACCAAAAAGATAAGAAAAAGAGTTATTAAAATAGAGCCAGAGATAGTTTTAGGGTTTGTTTATTTATTTTTCCGCGATCATTACGTCACGGGGGCTAAGCTAGGAAGCAGGCAGGGGAGGTTCCGTAGCGGCCGGCGGCCTTGGCCTTGCGCTCACGAGGCGCGAAGTTTATGGCGTAGGTGGACGGGGGGCGCTAGCGTCGCTCGCTCTGCTTTTGCTCTCACTACCGCTCAGTACAACTCGTCAGTGTGCCTCGGCGCCCGCGTTCGGCGACAACCATTTATTTGGTGTGACCGTCTACTTCACCGCTCTACTCTCGTGCTTCTTTGCCGGTTGAGTGACAATCCATTTCTTATTTTGATTTTTTTTTCCACATTATTCGATATATAAATATGGCTGTTTATATTCCATTCCCAATCATTAATCTTTGTTCTCTTTCAGTGTCAAAATGTTCAGAGAAAAACTAATCAGAATTTTATTACAGGGAGAATCAAGAGGTAATTTTTCATTCATTAAGATGTATAAAATAGGAATTTTATTACTGTCATTTGAAATTTTAATATAAATTGTTTTTAAATTTTCTTATATCTTGATGAAATGAAAAATTTTTAGCTCTAATTTTGCCCGGGGTCGTACCGATCTCGCTTGTTGATCTAAAGGTCAGAGGTTCTCTTTTCTTCCTGTGTGACAATTTATTAAATTATATTGTCCTTAAAATCGTTAATATTTTGTATTTTATTGGCGACTTTCGTGAACTCCTTTAAATTTTGTCAGTCCCGAAAAAATCACTTTGGATTTTTACTTTCTCTTATCTATATATGTTAATACATATAGAGAGAAAGTATTGGATTTATGTCAAAAATTAGATATCTAATTTTTGATGGATATACACGTTTTTAGGTCCCCTAGGTCCAAAAAGTGTTTTTTTTTTTTTTTTTTTCTTTATTTAAGATCTTTTTCGGCCACGAAGGCTATTTATATTTAGACCCCGTCTCTATTTATTTAAATTGATTTGTACCAAATTCACTTTGAATAAATTTTGTCTCCTGGGGCCGGATGCGAACCCGCGACTCTTGGTACAAAAGGCCAGCACGCTGACACCTACACCAAAGCCCGAGGGCAAAAAGTCGTTTTCGCAAGATGGTCAGTCTGTGTGTCCGCCTGTGTGTCACTGTGAGCAAAATATCTCAAGAACGAAAAGAGCTAGGAAATTGAAATTTTATATTTAAATTAGATTCTCCCCTGAGATGAGACACGAAGTTTTTGAGCCAAATCGGCCAAAAAGAACTAGTACTTTACTGATGTATTTTTTAAGTTTTTTTTTTTTTTTTTGATTTTCTCAAAATTCCAACGATTTTGATTAAAATTCAAAAATCAATTATTTTTTAGACGCTTATTAAAATGTACATTCTCATTTTGCCATTGAAATCTTTTGAAGCACACTTTACTCATGTACTTCACAGGAAAGATAGAAGAAATTGTTGCCATGTTAACAAAATATAAATTTTTTTCCCTTAAAAATTTTATTACATCTTGAATTTTAATATACGTATCAGCGGAAACTAAATATATTTCGCCCACAAAAAACTTTATGTGATTAGTTGCACTATATTTTATAATCTTAGGCCTACTAGAATAGACACTTGTCCCTTGACCAATGAATTTCTCAACAACAACTTTAGTGACTCAAGTAAAACAACTTTAATAGCGTTAATTGAAAGACAACAAACCAATTATCAATCGAACCAAAAATGCATTGACTCGGATAATAGAAGCCGGATAAAAATAATAGTTTTAATAGATACATTCAGATTTTGTTTCACTTATAAAAAATTTAAAATCACCCTTCTGAACTTATAAAATTTTTAATTTCATCTATTAATTTCAGTTTAATTTTAAATAATTCAATATATGTCTTAGGAAATTTAATTTTTTACACAATTTCCTTGATTAATATTTGAATATTTATTTATATTATTACAATAGATCACTTCAGCCAGTCACCAATTGATATACAAATTTTCTCAGTATTTAAATAAATATTATGATGAAAAATGAAACAATCTACCGAGATAATATTATTCGAAGCAAAATTTAATTTTCCTTATAATAAATTTTAGATTCAATTGTCTTTCTCTCTCTAATTATATTGATATTATGGTTCGTAATTCACTTATTCACAAAACTAAATAACTTTCCGAACCGTAATAAAATAGAGTACGTACATGTCTTTATAAAATTTTATGCTAATAAATCTAATCGCAATTCATTAAAGGTGATAATAAATTTACTATCGGGGCCGGTTGAAATAAATTATTATTTTGTCTCATTTTTATTTTTTTGTTATAAAAAAAAAAAAAAATGTTTAATTACAAAAGAAAATTATTTTACCCATTTATTCAATTAACGCCACCACGTGTTAAAACAAAAAATATTTTTGTCCAATATTTTTTATTAAAAGTTATAAATAAATTAGCGAATTTTTTGACTCTTAATTCCTTAGGGGATGTCGCTAAAGTTTTTTTTTTTTTTTTTTTGTTTAATAATATATTCCTCAATTGAAATTTATATTACTTTTTAAATTATTTTTCAACATGTCAATTCACTTTCAAATTTATTTATTCATTTAAAATTTTTGCAAATATTTTTGCATTGCTATTAGATGCATTTATGGGATTTAATTTTATTGTTAATAATTTTAATATTTCATTTTTGTTTAGTAGAAATTTAATTAAAACGTTTTATAACATTTTCTGTTTTTATATATTATTTTTATTATTATTATTATTATTATTATTAAAGCAGTTGATTCAAATCCGGAAAATCCACACACACAGACTATTTTAATTATGAAAGTATAGTATAATTAAAAAAAAAATGAGTGAATTAATATCCAAGGCTTAGAAAATATATTTTTACCTTTCTATAGAATTATGATAATAAATTTGTGTTATTCCAATGAGCAGGAAAGGGACGAGGGGTATTGTAATACAAATCGTTGTAATTATTAAATAGATAAAATATTTTTTAAATTTTCTTTATTCTTTTTTCTCTTACTATAATTTAATTTTTTTTATTAATCAATAAGAGTGTCTTATCCAATCAAAGAAAAGAGAAGGAAGTTACTGCTTAATTTTGATTCAGTTGGGATGCAAATGAGTAGGCCTATCTTATTTTTGTGAGGATTTATTGTTGACGACCAAAATCAAATAATTGGAACACCTGGTCTTCTACAACAAATCCTCACAAAAATAAGAAACTCTTATTTACTAATTTGCACCCAACTACATAAAATTTAAGCATTAAACTTTCTCTCTTTTTTCTTTGTTTAATTATTATTTATTATCATCAATTTTTGATTCCAGAGAGCGTTCAAGGGATATTTATACCCTTGTCTAATAAATAGAGTCATATACATTGAGCGTCACAATTAAGTCCCACCTGATAGATAGAGCCTTAAGTGTATATGATAAATGGTGAAATAATTTTAAATTTGAAAAGATAAAATAAAATCTTCTCTACCAGATTTTACGTTTTACCTTTTCGGTCATTAAAATTATTTCACTATACACCATATACTATACCATTTAAGGATATAGCTATAAGATGGGGACTTAATTGTGGATATTACTGTACAAAGGATCAAATCTCAACTGACAGGTGACATTTGTTTATTAGATATATAAATAAATTGTTTGTATAATACATAGAGACACAATGGAGCGAAAAAGATAATGTTGAGTGGCATCTCAGGCTGATTGTTGGAGTTAAAATTAAAAATAATTTATTAATTACAAAATTTAGAAAAAACTTTACCAAAAATTTTCCAAAAAAAAAATATATTTTTTTTTATTATCTATTATAATTTAATTTTTGATTTCACGTTTTTTCTAAACTTATCGAAAATTAAAACAAAAGCCAATTTTATTTTCGTTTCGTATAAACAAAAAAAAGAAAAAACATTCGACTGTTTGTGATTTTGGTCAGCTGAACAAAGCCCCATTATTTTAGTAAAAACAATAAATTTGGTTAGAAACACATTAAACGACTGCAGAGCATCAAATTTTATTCGTCAGACTTACAATCGTTTCCATTTTCAATCTCTTTTTTTCGAACCCCTTTTTTTTAACGATTTATTCTTTTAAGTATTTTTTTTCTGAGTTTTTTTGTTAACAAGTTTCAAAGTACTTATATTTGATCTTTGAACTGGAGAAAAACGAATTTTGATAAAGAAAATTTATTTATTTAATTAAAAATATTGATAAACTCTTCACTTAATCCAATTTTTTTTATGAAAGACATTTTATTTGTTCAAGTTTGTTTTTTTCATATATTAAATTTAATCACAATCCACTTCAATTGATCATTAAAACAAAAAAAAAGAAAATTTTTTGGATTCAAATGATTTTTTTGTTTCTATAAATTCTTTATATGAAGATGCATATTCATGATCTTCAAATTATTATATTTTTTTTTTTTTTTTGTAATATTTTATTTTAAAATAGAAATTGGTTTGAAACTTGTTGCGAGTTGTTTGCGTGTTACCCGAGCCGAGGGTATCGCCTTGTCCAAATGGAAATTAAACTGTTTCTCCTTCAGCCAGCCGTGCACTAGCTAAAAAATTTCTGCTTGAGGGCCTCAAGGCCACAAATGTTACCCATTACTACCTTTTTTGACCTCAACAGACGTGTGTCACTCGCTCTAGTCAGGACAACAAACCGGAAAAAGTTCTTTCTCTCTTCCTAAAAAATGGATACTAATTATTATTATTATTTATACTATTTCATTTTTGTAGTTCCTAAGAGTTTAACATCTAGAAAAGTACAAACAGTTACGTCATCATCAATTCCAGTCGGATACCATAACTAAAATGTAAAAAGTTGAAGCTCTGACTTTTCCTTTTAAGCCTTTACAAACAAACATATTAAAATTAAAAAACATCATTCTAAAAACATAATCCAAATTAGAACTGTTGATGATTTTAAATTCAATCTTAAATATTATCGATGTAATTTGTTTTAATTATTTAGGAGTTAGTCTTAATAATTTTTAACCCTATATTAGATTGCATTTCCGACCTCATTATTTATATTTAGGCCTATATACAGGCAGCCTGTATATGATTTTTGTGAGTTCCGGCTTTAATTTCCTGTTAATCATAATGTATATCACAACTTCTTTTTATAAGCCTTTCAGTTTTAATTAATTATATTTTTAATTTTTCGTAAACTTTTTAATTTAATTCATTTTCATCAGTCTCTTTTTTAATAAGATCTTTTTTGGAAGCTGCAAAAAATCCCTTATAATTCTAATTAGTTTCTTTTATAAACTACCCTTTGAAAAAAATTCTATAGGATAAATAGTACTAGTTCCAAGTTACTTTTGAAAATTTAAGAGAATTTCAAAAAAAAAAAAACCTACAAAGAGATACGATAGATTGAAACTGGAAGCCATTATTTTTATTATTATTGTTATTATTGTTACATTAATTAAATGGAAAACAAAAACAAAAAGCAAAATTAATTAAAATAGATAGATAATTAGAGCAGAATTAAATTTCGAACTTTATTAGAGGATATCCTTGCAAAAAAATTTTTTTTTTCCTTTTATAATGATTCATATTAACTTAAATCTATATGTAGACAAATATGAATCAATTTTATACTTATCTTAAAAATGAGTTATCTTCAAAGATAACTTGGATAAATATTTTTTTTTTTATTTAATTATTAATATGACATATAAAATTTAAATAAAAAAATGTTAATAAATTTTTTTGGTTATCATTTTTTGTGCCTTTAACAGTTCGGTTAAATTAAAACTTTTTATTGTTAGTATTCTTACAAAAAACCAAATTTCTTTAATAAAAGTTGTAAAGAATCGTTATTCATACAACTTTTATATGAAAAGATTTTCTCAAAATTTATTAATAAATAAAATATTCAATTAAAAAAAAAAAAAAATGGATCGATAAAGTAACACCAAGATATATATTTATTTATATTTAATAAAGGCTTTTCAACAACTAAGGCCTTTTGCCATATCAATATATAAAGAACAAAATTTGAAGAAAATATTAGATCTTTAATTTCAAGTAACCTTATATTGGTCAATTGTTTATTTTCAGAAAAATAATTCGTGATCATCCATCGAAAATCGCGCAATTCTAAATTTATTGTATTTTTATTTTTTCTTATCTATGTATATATATATATATATATTTAAGTATTGGTTCATGTCAAAAATTCGATGTCGAGATTTTGATGGATACACACGTTTTGAGATCCCCTGGTGGTTTTTGCAACATTGTCTGTCTGTGAACAAAATATCTCAAGAAATAAAAGAGCTAGGATGTTGAAATTTTATATTTAACTTTTCTACCTCCCTGGGTCACGAAGCTTTTGAACAAAATCGGCCAAAAGTACTCTACTAATGTACTTTTTCAGTTTTTTTTTTTTTTATTTTCTCAAAATTCGCTCCAAATGTTTTGATTAAAATTCAAAAATCAATTATTTTTTAGATGCTCTTTAAAATGTATATTCTCATAGTATTGGTGCTGGGTAGGCAGCCAGGATTAGAAATAAAACACGAAATTTTATCTCATTCTGCTCGTCGAGACTGGTGTGATAAGCACAGAACACAACTTTCGATTACCATTGGTAAGAGAAAGTTTTGTGCTGTGCGACCAGTCACATTTGATTTTGATTTTTTTTAACTTCAATTGAACCTGTCCAGCATCTGTAGATTTTTTTTAAGTAAAAAGTTTTTTATATAGACCTAATAATAAATAAATCCCCACCCCCCGTAGATAAAATTGACATCGCACATTAAATTAGTTTTAAAATAAACTTTTGAATACTTTATCATACATTCGGTATATAATAAATTTATCCATCCATCAAAATACAATAACAATCCCCCTAAATTCCACTTAATTATAATTTTAATGGAAAACATTCAAAGATTTTTTTTTTTTTTTGACTTTTCAAAAAGTGATAACAAATTCTAACCCAGAGTGGTTTGCTTGTTAAGCAGTTCGCTCACTCATCTCTTGTATGTCTTGAAATTGGGCAACTTTATACTTCTTCTCGGCTTGCTTAACAAACATTAAAGCCAGACTTTATAATGATTAATGTTGGTGGGTTTTGCGAGCGAAATGTGCTTCTAATTACCTGACGTTCTCTCCCTTTTTGGAATTCTTGCTCCATTCCTCTAAAACAGAACAGACAAAGAATCCAAATGGAAGTGAGTCCCGCAGCTGTGCTGACAATTATTTATTTATTATTTTAATTAAAAAGGATATTTCCAATAAGAAATTCTCTCCTTTTATAATAAAAAAAGAAAAAAGAAAAACCAATAAGAAAATATATTCATATAGGCCTAGGTATAAGATATCGAAAAAGTTTGAAAAAAAAAAAAAATGAAATATTGTTTACTTTTTTTTTAACCTAAATAGAACAGAGAAGTAGAATCCATTCGATCATCTTTTGAGATGTTATTCTCTGAATTTACATTTGGAAAAGTTGAATACCGAATATGATTTGTTTTTTAAATTACGTTATACAATTATGAAATTACCTACTTTCTTTTGTAATAATAATTTTTAAATTTCTCTTCTTTTAATATTTATCCATTGATATATTTTTAAATGTATATAAATAATTGATATTTTACATTAAGAATGTGGATTTAAGTAAATAGATAATAAAATCAAAAAAATCAAATCTACATCTATATAGATAGCCTAAAGAGATATAAGTTTACTGTAGATGTTTGTTGATAAACTATTTTTTTTTTTTTTTTTTCATTTAGAGTCTTTTTGGCTTCGTTCATTTAGACCCCGTCCTTATTTATTTAAATCGATTACTAGCCAATTCAATTTAAATAAATTTTTGACGCATGGGCCGGGATACGAACCCACAGACCCTTGGTACAAATGGCCGGCCAGGATGCTAACCACTACACCAAGGCCCGGGAGCATTTTTTTTTTAACACTAGCAACTCAGGCCATATACGATACCCAGTATTTTAGTAATTATCTATTGGGGTACAGGCATTCTTATTTAAATCATTTGGTATCCAATTGGCTTAAATAAAATCATCGGACTTCCTGGAATCTGAACCCGCGATCCTTGGTATACAAGGCAGGCGCGCTACCAATTACACCAAGCCCGAGGGCCATTTTTGTTTAAAAAAAAAAAAAAAAAAAATATCAAAAAATGTGTACTGTTATCTAAAGAATTTCTGCTTTTGGAAAATCAAAGGGTAAATTTTAAGTACTATACTCGTTCAAAATATGCAAAAGATAATTTTCCAAATAGAGAAATCCCAAATTATTATTATTATTATTAACTTATTATATTTCTGATTCCAATAAATTTGATTTAATGCCTTTCTCCTATGGACTGCGG
Organism: Euborellia annulipes; assembly: GCA_023213315.1. Lineage (NCBI taxonomy): Eukaryota > Metazoa > Arthropoda > Insecta > Dermaptera > Anisolabididae > Euborellia > Euborellia annulipes. The sequence goes on along the minus strand of JAKCPI010019976.1, from coordinate 37,073 downwards.
AATAGTCTTAGGCCTACATCACGATAGATTTTTTTTTATTTTTCCGATAATCGGAAACTTGGTACACGATACACGTTTAAAAAATTTTTCATGTCTCCAGCAGATAACTGACATTTGTTGATTTATTATTTGTTCGGAAGTTTTTCGCTACGTTCATTTTAGTCCGAGAACTAAAACTATTTCTCTCTCTCTTTCTAGTCAGAAAAGTGCTTAAAAAAATTATTAATAATAATATAATGAAAGGATGGAAATATCAGTCAAAATGGAATTATTGAAGCTCGAGCATTCAATTTTGACTGTTATCTCCATCCCTCATTATAAGCACATCACAGTCACAACTTCAAGCAATCAAAATAAAAAAAATAAAACAATTGAAAAAATTAATATTCAAAAGTCAGCTTACTTATTTTTTTGTTTTCATCACTCTTTTTAATTTAACTTATTGTAGTCATCCATCCTGTTACCCATAAAAAATCCGATAATGAATTTATTAAGTAGAATATTTAAATAAAAATTATTTCTGGTAAACTACGGTGTATTTGGATAAGATATACAACATTTCGGCCACTTAGGCTGAACGCACACCAATTGAGCAAAATCGTTTTCGAGTTGACCCATAGAAAAGCATTGAAAAATCAGTTTTTGGCGTTCAGCCTTATTCAGATATTTGTTTCTTACCTGTAGATTATTTTTTTTTAAATTTCATAACAGAATTTTGACTACAGTGGGCATTCCCTAAAACCTATTTATTTACAAACATTATTTACAAGTTACAAAGTTATAAACATATATAGAGGCTATTTTAAGTAAAATTTGCTGAATACATTGATGTTAATTAATGCTTTTCGAGATTTATATATTTGAATTAGATATTAGTATTCAAAACATCTCGATTCTTTTCGAACTTAACAAAGTCATTGAGATATATATCTAACAAAACTGTGAGTGTTATTTATTGGCGAGGCCAAACATCCCATGGCACCCGGGAATCGAACCCACGATCTCCAGCCTTTCCGGGGCATAGGCGCGCTGTCCATTGCACCAGGCCACCGGACCCTCGACCTGCACTTAATTCATTAAATTTATTTTAGATTTGCTTGGCTGCATTTTTTTTTTTTTTTTTTTTATTTACTTGATAGATTTATTTTTTTTTTCTCTCTTGAAAAAGTTTTCTCATAAGAATAATAATAAAAAAAAAAAACTTGTATATGTATCTGCTTCTCTCTTACTTAGCTTGTTAACTTAAAAATACCCGAGGAGGACAATATTAATTTTATCCGGCCCTTGTGGCCACCGCTGAGCCTCGCCTTATTGGCCAGATGAGGCTCTTAAAGATATTAATACGCCACTTCTTGACGACGCCATCTTACTGTCGACTAATTACTATCCTTAATTAGAGACAATTTGTCTCCCTTTAAGCTTCAATTAAAAAGCTAGCGAAAACAAAAAATATATATATATAGGCTAATATCGTCTTTTATTTTTTACTAACTACATAAATTTACCTTTTTATTTTTTAATGAAATAATGATTTTTTTTTTTAATTCAAAGGAATTAGTAGTCTAGCTATATAAATTTAAATGAATAAAATAAACCAGATATGATGTTTATTCCAAATTCTATTTACATTTTCTGTTTATTTGGTCCGTTTTAAATATTAATTTCCTTTTATGATATTGTTTTCATTAACATGGCGGATTTGAACCTTTTATGGTTGATTTTGCTTAAAAATCTGTGTTATAAATTGTTTCACGTTTTGTTGTGGTATAAAACAAACACTCCCTAAATTTGATATACGATATATCCCTGCCTTTATATATATATATTATTATTATTATTATTAAATAAACAATTTTTTGTTTCAAAGGCTTAAAAAAAAAAAAAAAAACATTTCGATCAATGTCAAATGAGATAAAAGTTTGGGATATTAATTAATAATCGATATATTTGTCATAAATAGATAATATTTTTAATTGAAAAATTATTCATATAATTTTCATTTAGAATAAAATAAAGCATTTTCCAATTTTTGAATTTTCAAGCTCTAGGTCCAATCATTTAGGGCATAGGTCTTGCTTTATGTTTAAAGAATAATGACATCAGTTATCAATTAATTTAAATAAATATGAACGAAGATTCTATGGACGATGTTATGCATAAAGGAACCAAGCGCCATTACGATCGAAATTGAGAAAAGACACCCATCTTGTAGGGAAAAATAAGATCTACATCTTTATTTAAATCACAACATTATTGCTCTGCGCACTTTTTTTGTTTAAAACAAGAAAAAAGTACAATTGTGAAAATGAAATGCCCCTTATCTCAGATTTATGTTTATGACGCTTGGTTCTTTCATGCATAACATCGTCTATATATTTTTTTTTTTTTTTTTTTTTTGGAATGGGTGCATAAGGTCCGAAGACCTATAATGGCCAATAGTCACATGCAGCCAGGAAGAAAATAAAAACAAAAGGAGAAGCATAAAGGGGAAACTCAACTGCGGGAACTGAGAAGATGCCTGTTGAGGTTAGACTTGAAAGTCTGAAGATTGTAGGTTTTGGGGAAGATAGACGCAGGGAGCTTGTTCCAATCACGGGAGGTCATGGGGACAAAGGAGGAATGAAATTGATTTGTTCTGTTAGTCGTGATCTGAACAGCATAGGGATGCTGGGAAGATGCCTCTCTTGTGTTCCGTGAATATGTTGCATTGGGTGGGATAATTGATTTTAATTCGGCAGAGCATTGACCATGGTAATACCTAATATGGCCTAATATGTTGTAAAAAGACTAAAAAAAATTATCTAAATCTATATTCTTATTTCATATATCTAAAATGGTACAGTGAGAGACAATATTAAGTCCCACCCATGAGTTTTCTACTTGTGATTATTATTATTTTTTTTTTTAAAGTATTATATATTTTTTAATGGAAACTTTCATTGTTCAAACCTAGAAAATTTCCTATAAAGATTTTCATTTTCTTTTATAAAAACAATGAAATAATCACAAGTAGAAAACGCATGGGTGGGACTTAATATTGACCCTCACTGTACATTTAGTTTTGTTTTTCTAGCGATTGCTTAAAAGCGAGAATTTTTTTTTTTTTTTTTTTTTGCTTTCCAAACATTTTTTCCCTATCATTTTATTGCTCCAAGCCTTTTCGCAATGAGAATAGTGATGTATTCTGTTATCAACATTTCAATGATAAATCCTAATGAGTAATATAATAGTTGTTAAAAATGCAGTTCGCTTGGAAGGTAGGCAACCCAAATGGCCAATTCCCTATTAGATGTATTCAGTTCCATTGAAAATTTCCTGCAGGCAAAAAAGCAATCTATTTTAGTTGAATAAAAATGTATGGTATTCGTAAGATGGACCTTTTAAATATTTTATCTAAAAATGTTCAATTTATATTAAAAAAAAATTTCTATACTTTTTTTTTTTTTTTCTCTCATCTCTCAACAGAGATTAGCTCCAATTACAGAGACTTGTTAAATGTTTCTCTTTATTATTATTATTATTTTTTTTTTTTTTTTTTTTGATCTTTGAAACCAAAATTAAATTGGCATAGAAAGAATCGATGACTCATTTCTGATAAGCTCCGCTTATCAATTCGAAAACGATAGAGATCAACTTGTAGCCAAAATGATTATTTTTAGTCGGAGGTGAATTGCAATCGAAGATGGTCGATCCACATGAAGTGTATAATTTCTTTTCCGTGTTATCAAAAAGGTGGTAAATATATTTAATTTTTCTAACAATTTTATTCTTTATAGAGGTTCTTATCAAATGGCTATTAAATTTCTTATTTTTTCATTATAAAATATTCTTACTTCTGGAAAATAATTTTATAGGTGAAAAAAAAAAAAAAAATGAACACAAATTTTGTGAGTGTTTATTTCCCAGGTGGCTCTAACGATTAAATATTAATACCTGAATCAAATAAATAAATTTCGAAAACTATTTAACTAAAAATTATTTGTTGCATTGTTATTTATTACCTTTCATTAGTTATTCATTTTATTTCAGATCTTGAAATAATCTCCCTAGATAAAAAAAAAAAAATAGCTTTTGTCAAAATTATTTTGATATTGGGAATATTTATATTTGTTAGTAGAAATAGGAAAAGATACGAAAAATTGTCCCTAGAATTCTAAAATATACACAATTTTGTGAAGTGTGTTAGAAAAATTTGTAATAAAGAAGTCTTTAAATCTTCCTTTGTTCTTTAAATTGATTCTAGATGGCTGTAAGGAAGATTTCTTTTTTCTAAGGACCATCGGCCAAAAATTAATTAACGTCGAGTATTCGTTTATTTGTAAATATTTCGATCCCAATGAGATGGAATCATCCTCAGTACAATCAACTGATATTTTACATATCGTCACTAACACCCATCCAATAAGACAGCAGATAAGCATTCCATGAATGCACATTTTATAATAATACGCAAAGTTATTTAATTTTTGGTCTAGGGTTCTTAGAAAAAATTGATCTTCCTTTGTTCTTCCTATTTAGTAACTTTATTTATCAACATGTTGTTAATTTGTTTATGATCAATTAATAATTACTAGCGTTTTCCGTTCGATATCTTCTTGATGATGTCTACAGATCAATTTTAAATTTTTACATAAATAAATATCAATTAAAATATTTCTTTAAAATAAATTCCAAAAAAAATTATCATATAATCATCATATCAATAGATACATACGTATATCAATCATAATCTCCTCATTATAAAAAAAAAATTTAAGTTATAAATTCTGAGTTTTCATTAAGATAATCTTTTCTGTCAAAGGTTATCTCATATCTCTCTTTATTCATTATTTCTTCTTTTATTTAATAAAACACATAAAATTATCATATACTGTAGATCGTAATATATGAACTTTTATAATTAAGTAATAATAACCTCGAATAAATTATACAATTTTTTTCTAAATTTCTATTTATATTACCTTGAGGTGTGCAAATTATTCTAATTTTTTTTTTTTTTTTTTGAAGCGTTATCTTCTTAAGACTAGGATTATTAATATTTGAATATCAAAGTAATTTTATTTAATAGAAATTATCTTTTGAATTTAAATATCTCCATTATTTATTGTCTACTTTGAATAACCGAACTAATGGATTAATTTATCACTTAATTCGTGTTTGAGGACTTTTTGCACACTCTGGAAGATACCGGATCTTTGTATTGATGTTATGGATTTCACAACTTACTTTTACGATCATGCGATCGAGTATCTCATTCTGATTACGACTTGTTTAATGCGACTAGAAACTGGATTTTCAATCTAAAGTCAAAAAAGAGAAGAAAACTAGTAAGAATTTTTTTTTTTAATTATACTTTGTTTATCTGAAGATTTTAACTGATGATATTTTAAAATCCAGGCTCTAGTTATATAACCTATTTAATAATTCTAAAAAGACTTATTTTTAAGACTTTTAACCTTTTGATTTTTATTTGGTATTTGACAATAGAGAATAATAAAGCCTAGAAGGAGATCTGATCTGTCTCATACAGGATTTAAACTTTGATCTTATTTTTTAAGTAAGGAATTTAGCTTAAAGCATTTTTTTAATACACATAAAAAATATAATAAACTCAACAAAATGTGAATTTATTATCAACTCCTGGGAAAATTTGTAGAAAATGAATTTCCTTTTTATTCATTGTGAATACCAACCAAGTTTAGATTATTTGAATATATATTTGGAAGAAACACTCTTCCTTTTTTTTCCCCCTTGCTTGGAATATAAACAGCCTGTCGATGATGTGTGATTTGCCCTCCCTTTTTGGCTGACGTACCTGACTTGCCATAGTGAGTGCGGTGTGGGTGCCATGGGCTGAGCGTCATGTTCAAACACTGCGTGTCTTTGGATGCCTCACGGAGGCAGTCACTGCCCCCTGAAGAAGGTCCTATTCGTCGTTGGAACTCCTTTCATGCCACCCATCGATCCAGCATCAGCCAGCGTAAAGATTCAGCCTCCGTGGTACTTCCAAGAGTTCGGACTTTACGTCATGAAGCTGGCGCTCAGACACAAGCGGGCGATCTGGCTACAGGTTTTCCCAAGAGAAGATTTTCCGTTTGGTGGGCATCGAACCTACTTATCTTAAACTAAATAAATAATTTAACCCCGGTAAACGTTTTTGTCAGTTCTGACGTAAAGCAAACAAAATTACAATTTTCAAAAAATATTGAACAATTCTATTTTGTTATTATGGGAATTTTTAATTATATAGTACCATATTTTATTATAAATTATTTATTAAAAATATAAATACTGGACGTTTCGACTGCTTATTCCGCAATCGTTTTCAAGTACTGTGCACTTGTTTCGACCATTACGTACATTTTATATATAACGTCAGCGCCATTTACAGTCATTCCTATGAAGTATAGATGGCGCTAACGTCGTTGTATATCAAATATTTTAAAAAATAGTTCACTTGACTCGGGTCAAGTGCACAGTACTTGAAAACGACTGCAGAATAAGCAGTCGAAACGTTGTACAGTATTTATATTTTTAATAAATAGCCTAGTTAATACAAAATGTGGTCTATAATTAAAAATTCCCATAATAATAATAATTCAAACCACAAAAGCTTTAATAAACAAATTCTATTTTGATTTTCTGGGGGAAGGGGAGGGGGTATACAACTCTTGTTACGTCAATAGTTAGAATAAATTAAATCTTTTAATGTTTGATTATTAAAATGAGTTTCTCATTTATTCAAATTTCAAAAAGCAAACATTCAACTTAGGCTAGTACTTTAAATCTTCTTAAAAACATTATAAAGCCCCACATCCATAAAGTACCCTAATCCTATTTTTATTACTAGTATCTCATAAATGTTTCGTTTTAATACTAAATACTTCAAAATGGCCGTCCACACATGAAATGACTACGCCTCAAGGCGAATATTTTAACATGACCGTCAAAAGCCCCTTTAGTAGACCCGTTTTTAAGCCATTCTTTTTATGACTCATAATCTGAATTTACTTTCATTGTACAACAAACTGTTTACAAACTGACCGTCTCATTTAAAAAAAAAAATATCTTTTAAATTAACAAATTTTAAGCTTGTTGCTTAAAAGCTATTAACATTTTATTATTACTTCCTCTCTTTTAATTTTTATTAGAAAAGTTTTCATACTTCTAATATGCCGATTAAAATAATATTGTAAATCATTGATAAGCAGGTAACAATAAATTATGAACAAGTAATTTGTTTTTCATAACCAACGCGATTGTTTCTCGCTAATGAGAAATTATCTATTAATTAAAAAAAAAATTGAAAATTTGATTAAAGTTAAAATTTGAACCATTTATATTAAAATATTATTCAAAAGTTTCTTAATTGATGACAAACGCCGTCTTTTTGGTCCATTCATTAGATAAAACAAAATTTACTTTTTGTCTACTAACTACATAAAAAATTAATAAAATTTATTTTTTACAGCTTCGGCAAACGAACTGGAGGCAGCGCCAGACGCCCAAATGAATGTTTCGTCCTCGAACCCTCCGAGATGATTGTGGTGAGTAGTCAACCCTTATCAAACAATATTAGTTTCTAAGAGATTTAATTAGAATCTACCAACTCTATGTTACAAAAAAAATTTTTTTTAATTGAAACATCCATTCTGGTATATATTAAACAAGCAGGCTATATATCAACCTAGACACTGAACAATATTCTATCCTAATTCTTAGGCAAGAAAAAAAATTCCATTTGACATGTCGAAGTTATATTTTCTCAAAATTTTTTTTTTGTGCGTGCACCTTCTTCTCTTCGAGAAAAATATAACTTCCAGATGTCAGCTGAAATTTTTTTTTTATCCGCATTCAATTGCCCAGAAATTAGGGTCCTAAAGTTGTGTCCTTTCTAGGATGAAATATATATATTAGAAGATATATGATGTAAAGGAAAGCATGTTCGCTGCAACTTCCTTTTGTTTATTGTTCAAGTAATCATTTTCAATAATATATTTATCTTCGTTATATTGACCGGCTTACTTAAAAGTCTTGTTTGAAAACCAAGCACTAGTTAGTATTTTTTTTTTTTTTTTTTTTTTTTTAATTTTCAATATTTTTCTTGTTGGTGAAATTCTCCGATCTGACAATCTATCCATTTATTTACCCAAGAATAACAAACTGAAATAATCCTCGATTTTAGTAAATCCGTTCACAAATATTAACTGATCATTTAATTCGTGGTCGACTTAATTTAATGTAATTATTACCAGAACAACTCTTTAAGGATATTTATGATATTTACTCTTTACCTTTATTTATTTTTCCTCTGTAATGTCTCTCTAATTAGCAACAGCTCCGCAAAAGCTTCTTCTTTAATTCAATTAGGTACCAAATGAATTTCGAATAATTGGTTCTTTGATTAATGAGAAATCAAATTTTGAATACTAATATAATATTTCCTCTTTGAAAATAAAGAGGTAAATAGCAATTGCTATTTTCAATTAACAAATATGCTCTTCAACAGTTCATTTTTAACGTATCGTAATTTCATTGATGAAAAGTTTAAGCGATAAATTACACTTTTATTCCAACAAAATTACTGAACATAAAGGCCAATTGATCGAGTAAATTTATTCATTCGTTTTTTTTTCTTTTGTTTAGATAAAATCTCTCATTTTTCTTCTATATCAAAATATTACTAAATAGAAATATTTTTTTCTTTTTTACATGTCAGATGCATACTGATAAGAAATGTAACTAGTGAGGTCGAACTTAGCGGTTGCAATGTTTCCTAGGGAGCGAAATTTGTAATTTATGAATACTATTTTCAAAGTATCGATTTAGGAAAAGACAGCATATGAAAGAAACAATTTTTGGGTGCTCAATAAAACTCAAATTTGAGACTCTATGAACCAGTTTTTACTCAACTCAAAATAGGTTTATGCGCATAGTTTCTTTGGGGACAACAATTAACATCATTGCTATATATACCACATATCCAAACTAACTTTGGTCATAAATATAAACCTTAATTTGACTAAAGCAGTAAAACTAGATTGAAATTTTTTGAGTTTAATTGAATATCCAAAGGGTGCTTTTTGAGCTTGCCTTCTCCTCAATTATTAGTATAGAACAGCCACAAATATAGATTAGAATCGAACTTTGTAAACATATTTGTAAATTCTTCCAGGAAATAAATACTAACCATACTTTGACAATTTATTTTTTTTAATTTTTTTTGTAAGAACACAGGTTAGTTCTAATTATCAAAATTTCTCAATCAATTAAAAAAAAATTATTGAGTATCGCATTTTGCGAGACTATTCAAATAATTCATTCATTTCGTCTCAAGGCTGGTTTATATAATTAAAAACTTTGAAAGTTTTAATGACAAAATAAAATTATTTGAATAGATATTCTTTCTCCCCTATATAAATATATAAAAATATTGGATCATTCAAAAATTCGATGTCGAGATTTGATGGATATACATGTTTTGAGGTCCCCTGAGTCCAAAAGTGGGTCCCCAAATTGGTCTGTGTGTGTGTATGTATGTATGTATGTGTGTGTGTGTGTTGTATGTGTGGACAGATTTTTAGCATGAAGGAGTTGAGCTACCGGGTTGAAATTTTATATTTAACTTAAGTACCTTTGAAGAATCTCAAAATAAGCTTTTGAACAAAATCGGCCAAAAAGTACTAGTACTTTACTGATGTACTTTTTCAGTTTTTTTCGATTTTCTCAAAATTCCCTCCAAGGATTTTTTAAAATTCATAAATGAACTATTTTTTAGATGCTCTTTAAAATGTATATTCTCATTTTGCGTTGAAATCTTCTGAAGACCACTTTACTCTTGTTCTTCATAGGAAAGATAGAACTGGTTGCCATGGTAACGGAATTTAAATCTTTTTCTTTTTATTAGATTAAAAATCAATTATTATTTAAATTCCCATTTATTTTTATTTTATTTGTGTCTTTAATTGCTTAGGAGAAAACATATATCCTCTCTCTCTCACTTGCAAACATTATCGCCTGTCTCTCCGCCTTCTCTCATAGGCCTAATGTTAATTTCCTATAGGAATTTGTATGTTAATTTCGATTCAAAAGGGGGTCTCCTTTGGAACTTTTTAGGCATTTAAAATTTTTTTTCCAATTCTTATGAAATTTTGTATTTATTTACGATTCTATATTGTGTATAAAATGTCCAAATATGAGATTAAAATTTTGAAAAATAACCATAGTTTATTTCAAGCAGTCAACATTTAAAATGCAAGTTTGAAACTAAGGTGCTATCGGAAACTAAATATATCTCGACACAAAAATCTGGGTGACCAACGGTGCACAACTTTCTCTTACCGAAGGGTAAGAGAAAGTTGTGTGCTTAGTCACACCAGATTTTTTTATTTCATTCTCTAAGTTTCTGAACTGATAATGATTTCATCAATGCATATCGATTAATATTCTAATGAAAACTATACGTTAATAAAATAATTTTGTTTTCGGTTTAACTTTGGTTTATTTGTAAAAATTACAACGTTCTATGGCCTTCTTCAGGTACAATTCAGTTAAGTTTACAAAGTTATTACATCTGTGACAATCTCATTTATATAAAAACCTTTAACTGAATTGTACCTAAAGAAGGCCACAGAATGAGTGGCTGAAACGTTGTAATTTTTACAAATAAACCACAGTTAAACTGAAAACAAAATTATTTTATTATTGATAACAACTTTGAAAGCCTAAAATTCAAAACTATACGTTGACTATATATTGGTCATGAGTAAGGTGTGGAAACAAAAAAAATCTTTTTTTTATTTTTTTAAAAATTTTCTCTCAATTAAGTATACCTATAGATTATAAAAAAAAAATTATTTTCATAAATTCTACATTGTGAAATGAAACTGGCATGATTTATTTATATTTTTACTTTTTCCCTTTAGCTTGCAATATATCTGACTCGTGTCATTTGAGCTGGGAAAAGGTGGGCGGAGGGTAGGGGACTTATATATATTTCACGATTAGCTGACATGCACTGGCGGAAACGCGGTGGTGGTCACGTGCCACCGGAAACAAGCAAAACCCCACACCCCCCCCCCAACCACCAGGTTTTTAGAATTACTTTCAACCTTGTGTGCAATTATTTACATTTATGGCATTGAATATTTAATCTCTATAAAATTTTCATTCTTACCAAACTACAATAAAATAAAAATTACAAATTTTATAAAACAAGACAAACAGATGTTGATAAATTCCACTACTCATGTAGGATATACACAGATAAAAATCTAAACAAACTGTTTTATTTTTAATATATAGGGTGGTTAGTTCGTATCGATTTATACCCCGGGATGCACACCAATTATTACGTTGCTTTATATCTCTCTTCATTCAGCATTAATAACCATAGCATCAAATCATGTAGCTACCATGCAATTTCGGTTTTAATCATTGACTTATTATTAAAATCATATTCATAGTTTTAGCCGCTTATTTATTAGATTCTTCATTTTAATAGAATTCATTCATAAAATAAAATGATCTTTGAAGTTTAATAACAAAAAAAAAAACTACAATTAATTGGAATCCATCATAGTAATAGCAAAGTAATCCTCTTTGATAACTTCAATTGTGAGATTTCAATACTCATCATAATAAATCAATCATGTTTGCTTAATCAAAATCTGGAAATCGCTAGTAATTAGATTTTGAATTGTAACATTTCCATAAAAGCCGACAATTTCGAAAATAAAATTTATAAAATTAGTTATTATTTATTAACTCAAGTGATGGCTACATTGCTATAATTTTTATACAATAATTAAATAGATTTGTGATAAAAAATAATCGGTTCTTCTTTAGTTCATTATTTATTACATTAAATTTTCACAATTTAAAATAATTATTTATTTAAAAAATTACTACCTGATTTGCTCATTATTCCAGAGTTGATAAATAATAACTTGAGTCAAAATTTTATTTTAAAAAAGTGTTGAAAGCACATTTTTTTTTACTTTATCTTATTTTTCTTATTTTATTTTGCATTCTGACTTTTTATCCAAAATTCATCGCCTGGTAGTTATGCAAACCCATTTGATTCTGAGTTATATTTTCATTTTACTGCGCATGTGCAAAGAAATTTTTTTTCGATAAGGAGACGGAAGTGAAATTTTAACTTAATTAGGAACAATATATACCGGTATATATATTTTTTAACCTCTTCGGCATCTGAGGCCATATGGTAGACTTTAAACGATAACTTGTATATAGGCCTATTAATGATACATGTGATCTAGTCACATTTATTAATCCAACTGGTATCCAATTTATTTAAATAAATATTCAGCCAAGTGCCTATGATCCGAATCCTCTCCCCTTGAATTTTAAGGTAATCTATATTACCTGAATAAAAAAAAAAAAAAAAAAACACTCAGCGAGGAGTAAAAACAATATTTTAAACAACTGGAATAAAACAAAAATACATATTCTTTTTAGATAGTCTATTTTAGGAAAAATAGTCCTCGTAAAAACAACCCCCGGAAGTTTTTTTATTTTTTTAATTTTTCTGGGCAACAAATAAGTCGCCGCCATATTGTTTTTACATTTAAAAAAAAAAAAGATTATACAATATTTTCCCAAGTTATTTTAAATTATTAATACTGTATTAATATTTATGAAACTTTAATAAATAGAATTTTCATCAACTCTATGTTTCTCATTATTCCAAATTATTGTTGCATTTTGTTTTCGAAATTTAAATTATTAAAACATAACAAACTTAATTCCGTCTATTTTATAAATTAATAATTTATAGTCGCAAATGAAATTTCATTTGTCTGCATTAATTTATTATTCAATTTGTTTTCCAAATAGGACACTATTAATAATAAATATAATATTTAGAATATTCTTGAATTTTTAAAAATCTCTTATTGATTGTAATTTTCCACAGAGTAATTAATTGAAATTTGCATAATGCATTTTCGTATATTCGGATATATTATTCGGAATTTTTTTTTTTTTTTGTTTTCCCCAATCACACAGCTCAATTATTGTTAAGCCATGACAATGTGCGTAGCATTATGCAAATTTCTTCCTCCATTGCTTATAAATATGGATTGCATCTAATCACCGAGTTATTTACTTCTTAGCACGACACAATGGAAAATGCCGGCAGCCATCTTCTTTCTCCAGAGATACTTTAAGATACTAGAAAGACAGTCAAGCTCTTATCAGATAACCCACTTTAAGCCACCCGATTTATATTCCCTTTGCTTCACATCATATTAATTTTCATTCTAGTCTTTTTTTTTATATTATTAAGTCAAAAAAAAAATCTACTCTTGAAATAGAAAAAAAATTTAAATAAATTCCAGCTTCTTTCATAATTATATTTCTCCAGATGCATATCTAATCTCCCTTTACTTTATTTTACTCTCCTTTATGAAAAAGTGATTTGTCTGGGAATTGAAAATTATTCTTAAATCAAAATTCAGCTCTTGATATGGATTTAAACCTCCCTAAAAGGGAGGGAATATAAAATTCAATTTTATTCTTTTTCTCATTAGATACTTGAAATTCTCCTATTTTTAGTTCATGGGAAACAAATAAGATAGCATTTGATAAGATTTGACATGTTTAGAAGATGCTTACTAAATAAGACCCGTTAAAACATTCTGGTGTGACTGGTCGCACAGCATACAATTTTCTCTTACCTTTGATAAGAGAAAGTTGTGTTCTGTGCTTGTCACATCAGATTTTTTGTGTCGACATCTGATACGTATATTAAAATTCAAGATGTAATAAAATTTATAAGTATGGGAAAATATTTATATTTTGTTACATCAAAATAGCAACCATTTCTCCTATCTTTCCTATGAAGTACAGTGAGCGCCACAATTAAGTCCCCACCTGATAGCTTTAGCCTTAAGGATATAAGTAAATGGTGAAATAATTTTAAATTTTAAAAGGTAAAATAAAATCATCTGTACCAGATCTTACGTTTTACCTTTTCGTTCATTAAAATTATTTCACTTTACACCATATAATATACAATATACTTAAGCTCTCAAGTGTGGACTTAATTGTGGCGCTCACTTACAAGAGTGTGCTTCAAAAGATACCAAAGGCAAAATGAGAAAATAATTGATTTTTGAATTTTAATCAAAATTGTTAGAGCGAATTTTGAGAAAATCGAAAAAAACTGAAAAAGTACATAACATCAGTAAATTATTAATAAGAGGGAAGAAATGAAAGATGCAGCTAAGGTTTTTTATTTTTTTTTATTTTATTTATTCAATTCACACAGCTGACGTTTTGCTTCCGTGTATGAACCATCTTCAGAGCTATAATTATACATATATACAAGTACTATTAAAAAATAATCAATTATTACAATCAATGGAAATGCAAAATATATATTTTACCTGGCGAAAAGTCATGAAAGTGTCATGGTGGATTTTATACATTGTTGAACAAACTCAAATATAATAAATATAACTTATACACAGTATGCGATGACCAGTCAAAATTTTTATTAAATCAGTAAAGTTCTAGTACTCTTTGACAGATTTTCTTCAAAAGCTTCATGTCTCAACCCATTACGGTGCATAACTTCAACCTTCTAGCTCTTTTCGTTCTTAAGATATTTTGTCCACAGCACAAGAGAGTTGTCATATTGCGAAAACCACTATTTTGGACTCAGGGGACTCGTCATGAACTCAATGCTTTCTCTCTATATATTAGCATATATAGGTAAGAGAAAGTAAAAAAAAAATATTGATTTAGCTCATTAATAATAAGATATTAATTTTTTTTTTTATACTAAAATAGAAACTGCCTGTCTTTTCTTCTAAAAACTTTCGATATTTAAAATTTGAATATTTTTACACCAATTACTTTCGTTTCTATTTATTAATTTAATTGACTGTACTTAATTTAGAAATTTAATTATCATATTACTAATATCGGTTAAATCTTTAATGTTTCTGTTATGTGTTGTTAGTTCTTCTTTAATTGATGTAATCGATAAAATTCATTTCTTAGACTAAAGAATCAGCTTTTTTTTCTCTTTTTCTCTCTCGTTTTGGAAATGAAAGTCACTGGCTAGAGTAGGGATTGGCCTGTTTCTAAATAAAGCCTTTTGGTACTAATCAGAGGTCCACTGGAGGTCGGAGCTCCTCCGACTCTATCGACCCGCGTCGCCGCAGATGCAAATGCGAATCACCTGAGCTGCACAATTTGCGAACCTCTGCTGTCCATTCAGGCCTTGGGCAGGGACAGGGGGGTCCTTCATCGCCAATCAACATCTCGCCATCTTTTATCTCTTTTTTTTTTTACAATTTATCAACTCGTGGAATAAAATATATTAAAAATAAAAAAGCTTTGAAATAAATCTTCCTCAAAATTTTTTTAGTCTCTTTTTTTATTTATTTTATTATTAAAGTAGCCTAGGTCGATAACCAATATTCTAAATAAATATTTTAAAAAAATGATCAAAATATATATTTAATTTAGATTTCACTAGTGACTTTTTTTTTAATTGCTTGATGTCCCTGGGTTGCAGGCAAGATGAAATAAAATTTTTTTAATTTCTTATTTTCGTTAAGGTTTTTCGCATTATATCTTAATTGTTTTGATCACTTTTGCCTCAACATTGTATATCGGCCTACTGTAAGCATAATTGAACCAATGCCTAAAGCTCTAATTAATAAAGAATGAAGCCAAAAACAGCCCAAAAAACAAAATCTCCTGTTGCTTATCACGATTTTTCCCCATTTTTCATTTAGGCCTATAATAACTATGTTTAAATTTTATTTCATTTAGCAACGACTGATGATGAGACAATAAATTGACCAAAAACATCTCAAAAATAAATCAGAGGCTTTGTTTTTCGAACGCCTGCCTTTTTTATTTATTTTATCAATATATTAAACTTTACCTTTCTGAAGAAAGGGCGATGAGAGGCTAAAAATTTCGAGAAAACAATTTTTTTTTTAAATTTCATTCTTGGCTGCCTCCAGCCCCACCATCTCAATTAAACATCAACGGCCACAAAAGATTCAATAATAATTAATCTTATTTTTTATTTTATAGAATTTTCTAATTATTTATTGACATTTTCGGTTTTAAATCTTTCTGCTTCTTGAATATATAAATAAATTTTATTGTTCAGATCGGAAAGCAAACCTCATCCCTAAAGGATAGTCTTTAATTAGTTAAATGCCCTTTGGACAGAAGACAAGATTTGTTTCATAATTCAAAGTTCGATTGCAGAAGTTATCTAAATTATTGACACCAATTAATTAACTTAGATATATATATATGCTATATATAATGCTATTATGGTTAGGTTTAAAGGGTTCTTATTCAGAAAACAATTTTTAATTCAATTAATTGATAAAACAATATAGAAAAGAATTTTTTAAGTTTCCATATTAAATGTAAAAAAAGTAAAACGAAAAGGAGAAAAAAAGACTTAACCCTCTCTCAGAACAAGTGAAAGGATTTCTTAACGACTAAAGTTTTTCTTTAGATGTCTGGAAATAAATTTCCCTAAAGTTAACCACTTTGGGCTTCCATTCTTTAATCTCCTATTCAAAACATTTTAAATCTAATAATATATCTTTATAGCCGTTATATTAGAATTTAAATGAATTAAATTTGCAAATAAGAACAACTTAAAAAACTTGATTTATATTTTTTACTCGCTTCATTCTCTTTTACCAAATCAACATTTTTTTAATCTTTTAAATTATAACCTATATTTTATTCATATTTTAATTTCCCATCTTGACCATTTCCACACCCCGTTTTCATGATCGTCGTGATTAATCATAGGATCTTTAACTTGAATCCGAACAGGCTCTGGATTTCAAATGGCTTTTTAACCGAGCCTCTTAAGTATGCAAGCTGGCAAAAGGCGCTTCATTAAGCGCCTACTCAGTATTCCTGCTCTCGTACATTCACAAAAAAAGGAAAGAAAAGAAAAAGAAAAAAAAAACTCTTTTATCCAGCTTGGTTATCACAATCTGTTTTCTTTTTGGGCGTTTATTCTAAGACACTGGCAAAGTGAAAAGGCTGTATTTCTTTTTTTTTTTTTTTTTTTGTTTGTTCGCGTAAGCAAAATAAATATTTCTATTTAAAAGCAAAGGTTGTTGTCTCTTGTTATGATTGCGGAAAAAAAAAATTAAAAATTAAGTGAAACTAGAAAGAAGCTTTCGATTTCGACATGGCCCTATTATATACATCTTTATAAAAGTGTTAATACAATTTTTTTGGGAATAAGTTGTAATTTTTATATTTTAAAGTCAGTTAAATCAGCTACAAAACACTCTTCTACTTTAAAGGACAGTTTAAACTATTATTCTAAGGTCAATTTTCTTCATTCATTCCGACAATTCTACCAAGCAAAAATAAATATTTACACAGTCTAAATGAGTAATAACCCAAATACTCTTGTAATTAATTATACATGTTAACTTTATCATAAAATGATTGATTTCTTTTTATTAATAACTTTCAACATTTTTTTGGACGAATTATCTTCTCAATTTTAAACTTTTTTCTTATTATTATTATTATAAATAACATTTCGAAAAATATTTTATACATAATTTTATTTTTGTCATACAACATTAGAGTATTCAAGTCTTAGAAATTAGAAATATTTAATTTAATACGAGTGGGAAAATGTTCTCTCAACGACAATACGATTCAAATTCCTTTCCGCATTTCATCGAGTTTATTCATTTTCTCATCAAGCCGTGACCATTAAAGAAATTTTCTATATAAATAGAAAAGGGTTTGCCAACATGAAATCGAAAAAAAAAAAAATATATATATATAAACAAATATAGATCCATATTTTTACTTTCTATTATTCTATATATGAAATATACGTTATAGAAAGTATTGGGATCATATCAAAAATTTGATGTCGAGATTTTGATGGATATACGCGTGAAGTCCCCGGAGTACAAAACCTAGAGAGTTTAGAGACCTGGTTAGACAGATAATATTAATTTATTGTTTTTTTAATGATTTTTTTTTATATAAGATTGATTAATTAAACCATGTGAAAAATTTTGTCTGTATGATCAAATATACTTTCATCTGTGTGGGGGTTAGATAGCTTAAATAGCACTTGGTCTTTCTAAACTATGGTTGTTTCTTTCACCGATAGGGTGCACTGCTAGAGCGGATACTTTTGACTTATACAGATAGTATATTTTAATATTTGAATAGGCTATAATAACTGTATATAGGACTTTCTTGAATATATTTTAGAATGGCTTCAGAATTAGTTTAACAATATTTTGATTACAAAAATATTTGCGATTAATAATGATATAATTTAAGAAAACGGTAGATAAAACAAAACCAGTAATTTTGTACCTGATAATACATACAGTATACAATGTTATAATAATCCGTGAACCGCAACTGGCTTATTTAAATGTTTCAAATCGTACTTTCTATCGATTCCCTTCCTTCTTTCGTGTGAGACTTTCTCACGTTTCTTAAACTCGATTATTGTCACTTAGGTCATGTCCAAGTATTAACAATCACCTGTGAAACATTTATAAGATAATACTGATCTATTTATACTATTTCTTTATATTTATCAATAAGAAAGTAATAGTTAAATAATATAAATAACCATTTCTTTTATCTCGAGTGTTTATCAGTTCATGAAATATCCGCCTGACCTGGAAAAAAAAATATTAAGTTGTAGAATTCAAACAAATACTTTTATCAAAATAATATTAAGTTATATAGAGCTGGTCATTGCTAAAATTCCTGTGATGCAAAACTGCTTTTCCTTTCAAACGAAACAACTGGAGATACGCAGTAAATTCTCAAGTGAAAGCCATCTGATTATAGAGCTACAGTCATTGTATTTGACTAAACTCTTTTCATAACCGAAACCAGAATTTCCTTTTAATTGTCTTCTATAAAATTCTAAATAAATCAAAATATTATTTTACTAATTATAGATACTTGTAAATGGGATGTTACGAAGAGAAATAAATTAACACAAAAAAAAAAGAAATATCTTTTTAAGCTCTAAACCTCTCTTTATGTCTTCATCACTTGTAACTTATTCATTCCTTCGTGCTCTGGTTAAAAACGTGAGGTTGAACCTTTTTGCCTGAGGGAAACTTTCAATATGTCAGCATTTCAATCTTTCAAACATTATCATTTTTAAAAAGCAAAATTTAATTCTATGCATATATTAATAAAAATAAATGGACACTGTTACCCATTAGTGTGTCAAGCGCCATCTACCGAGTTTTGAGAGAATTAACATTAAAGTTTTTTGTTTTCATTGGATTAGGCCTATATAATTTTTTTTTTTTTTTTTTTTGTCAATTGTGCAAATAACATTAAATATAAATTTTTTTAAGGACATATTTCATAAAAAAAAATACTATTATTTATAGCATTTGAAACAATATTCCGTGCTTAACTCAATTTTTAATTTTTTGGCACTTGACACACTAATAAAAAATATATACTTCACCGTAAAAGAGAATTTCAATAAATATTTCGATTCTTTTCTATTCACATATGATTATAATAGCAATCAGAACAAGTAGGCCTATCTCCTTGAAAAAAAAAAAAAGTATTTTGAGTATAATCTGAAAATACAGTTTTCAAGGACACGATTTTTTTTTTTGATAATTAAAACAATTTTTTTAATTAACACAAACACTTAATCGATTAGATATTTGGTGAATTCATAAAAAATCCAATTTAATTGTATACCTATTTTTCGAAAAAATCTGGCATAAAAAAAAAGGTCGAACAAATTTAAATTTACACAAGAACCTGAGGGCTGAACATAAATAAATAATCTATTCAAATGGTCCATCATCGAAATAAAAATTATTCAAACTTTTTATCACTACTATTAAAAATATCAACAGAATTTATTATTATACTTAAAAATCTTGTCTTATCTCATTTTAAAAAAATATGTTTTTATAGTTCTAATATTTTCAAAAATCATCAATTTAAAAACTCCTACAGATTCTTGTTAATGCTCTTTTGCTTCTCTTTTCTCCACTCAATTTGGCTATGAGTAATTTGTCAAATATTAATTTTTTTTTCATTAAATAAATATTTACTTTTTTTTATAATCAGGCTATATTTGTAATTATGATCGTTTTTTTTTTTTTTAATCTCTCTATGATTAGGTAATTTTAACAAATCATCAATACTTGATTTTTTTTTTTTATTAATATTAAAAGCTAAAATATGATAAAATTATATCCGATTCGTTTGAAGAAAATTAGTCATTTAATTTGTTTATATTTACTTTTAATTTGAAGAGAGAAAGGTCCGAGAGCCCCTTTGATCATTTCCTTAATTATAATAATATTTTTGCCCCTTGATAAGCCCTTGTGACAAAGGCAAGCAGCTCGCTCCTATCACTCTGGTTCCGGCCATATCTCAAACCCCGAGGCGGAACTAATATTAAATTAATTATACTTTTTAATTTCCCCTCACTCACTAACTTTTTTTTCTTTTTTTTTTATAATATTTTGCATGCAAAAAGATTTAAAATAAAATTTACTTATTTTCAATTCTAAAAGTGGTGACTACACCATCAAATTTCCAATTTTAATTAAAAAAAAAAAAAAAAATCTGAAATAATTGTAGATTTCTAAAAATGAATTTATATACCAGGTATAATAAATTATAAATATTAAAGATAAATGACAAGGTATTCAGGGCCGCTGAGAGCCTTGACGAATCCCCTGACTCCCTTCTCCAAAAATAGAAAAAATCTTAATTTATTCTTATTTATGTAAACTCTTATTTATTTATTATCTTAATATAGAGATTTATTAACTCTTCACAGGTGAAAACAATTTTACTAAAATATTTTTAAATATTTTTTTTTTAATCACCCAATTAAGAAGAGGTGAAGTCTAAAGGGCTTGGGCCTATTAAGAGGGAATTTCATCCAACCTCTTCAGAAATAATTATATTTTTATTTCATTAGAAATTTGGAGGTTGAAGCTAAAGTTTTAAGCTGGACGCACACCGATTGAGCAAAAACCCTCAATGACAAAACATTTTTGTTCAATGATTACGAATCATGCTCAATTGTGTTTTTTGCTTAATCGGTGTGCGTTGACCCATATAAAAAGTATTAAAAAAAAAAAACAGTTTTAAGCACGATTCATCAAAAACGTTTTGTCGAAGATCATTTTCGCTCAATCGGTGTCCGCCCTAATGTTGCCTTTCAGCCAATCCAAATAGCTATTAAAATTATAATTAAAACCTTAATTAAATTATATTCATATGGTATTCATTTATTGAAGATAATTTTTACCGATTCAAAAAAAATGTCTTAAAAAATGAATAAAATATTCCAAACTTTTTTCATGTAAGAATCTGGAAGCAATAAGTAGTTGTTTGTTATCTCAAGCTATAATAATGCCACCATCACTTCACTTTCCTCAGCTAAGAGGAAACTAGTCACACCAGAATTTTAATAGAAATCTGATATTCAAAAAACTTTCTAATATAATAATAATTAATATTAATTCTTCCTAGATCCTTCTAAATTTTTATCTTTAATCGACCTTTTTTTCACGCTTAATTTTTCATTTCCTTTTTATAACGCACTCTCTAAAAGCTCTATAATTCATTTAAATATACTATTTTGATTAGATTGTTATATATTAGAGAGTCCAACTTGTGAATAACTCTATTTAACACTAATTGAGCGTGTGTTTTAGACCAAAGGGATGTTATGTGATGTTTCTTTATTGGTGTCTGTTTCCCTTGAGGATATTTTCCCCTCCTTCAGTTCTACTATCCATTAAATTTGTCATCGTTTTGTTTCCTTAAGGTCGAGGGTATTACAACTTCCAAGGCCCTATAAATTTCCCTGATTAGCCACCCTGTTTGTGGTCAACATTCGCCGCTCGGTTGCACTTCAAAGGTTTAAAACCGAAACAGTCTGAGTCTGTTGTTCTATATAAAAATTATCCCCACTTCTCTCTCATCTCCCTGAAAATAGGATGTCGTCGTTAGCGACATTCGGGTGGTTAGAATTGGTGGAGTAGTGGGTGGAAAGGAAGGCAAACGTATCCTCCTAATATCCAAACTCGCAACTGCCGCAGAATATTAATTAGATTGTATAATCCGCTTTGCATTTAACCCATCCAGCCATTTATGTTTCTAATCCAACAAAAAATGGATTTCAATTTAGAAATACAAACAACATTAATCCTTTTTTTTTTATATATGCACTTGTTTTTAAAAGATGCTTTTTTTCATATTGATATTATTTTTTTTTTTTAAAGGTGAACAATTATATAGCAAAAATTGACAATCACTAAAGCCCGAATTCCTATGAAATTGCATATTCTATTTGCTAAACCATTTTCCATTCAAATCTTGCCACTTGGCACTATGGTTTTTATATTGCATATTTGGTGAATATTGCATAAAGTTGCATATTTAAAACTTTTTGCACTTTTTTAATATATTTTCGCAATAGTTTTATTTAGAGTGTCTCTTGAACCACAAGTCATGCTATCTGAGGAATGTTCGGAGTCAGGAGTTCCCAAAAGCCCCTCCAAGTTCGAGGCAACATAACATTTGTCCTGATGAAGGCCGGAAAAATCGGCCGAAACTTCGACAATTGTATTAAAAAAAGCTAAAAAAGAAATATTGATAAGGTGCTCAATGAGGAAAGGCAGCCAGCATAAATAAAAACTTTTATATTATTTCATCGACGTTTCGGAAGCTCGTCGCTTCCATCTTCAGGACGAAATTTATTTCTTCTATTCTTCATTGAAAAAAGAAATATATTTTTTTTAAATTGCTTTCGACTGTTTTATTCTCCTCATTGTTAATGATATGTTTAGCCACTATTCCTGGAAATTTAAAGTTAGTTTTCAAGAAATATTACGTTTATTTATAGACCCTAATGTCTTTATTTTTTTAAATAAATTAACAAATTTTACTGTACTTGATATATTACTGTTTTTTTACATTGAATTCAGTTTTTATTCCGAGATTAATTTTGGTTTTTTTCACTTTTTCCTTCCAAAAATAAAACACGATTAGTTTTTACATCAATAGAAATCATGTTTTACCTCTATTTGGAAGCCATTTACTTGATATTTTTGTCATATATATATATATTGCATATTTTAATACTTTTACTGCATATAATATGGGTTAGGGGTTTTTACTGCGTAAAAATCCGGGCTTTATCTATCACGTATTAGAAGGTCTTGATTTATATCCAAGCAAGTAACTCTAAATTAATAATCTCTTTGTTTGTGTGCATCCTTGAAAATTCAACAAAACCCTTTTGTTATTATTAAAATCCCTGTACAGACAGTTTCTGGTCAATACAGATAAGAAATTAATTCCTCTAGTCTAAGATTTCATTCACACGCTTAAAATGTGATTATAATTTTTGACTTTTTTTAAATCTATTTCTAAATCAATATTTGAATGAGCTCAAAGTTCATTTATCCTGGTTAGCTCATCGTTCGGATTATAAATCTCGATAATCAATTCGGACATTCGTTTAAGTTGGCCTGAAATAATAATAATAATTTAAAAAAAACTTCATATTTATTCCGTTTGAATTTTCATTCACAGTATAATTTTCCTTTCTTTAGGGTGAGATCTCATTTCCTTTCCCATTAATATGCTTTTGAAACATTATTTGATTTACCTTGGCTTGGCTTTTCTGAAATATAATAATCACCAACTTTTAGTTAGTAATTTTGCTTAATTTCTAATTGAAATATTTTTTTTTTAGAGTATTATATTTATAACTTAACAATTCAAATTAAACTTTACAAAAAAATTAACTTTTCTAAACCTTGACTTTATATTACATATACGTTATATAATTTCATTTTAGAATTATTATTTTAAGGTAAATTCGTGGGCTTGTAAAATAAATTTTCTATCATATCAAACGTTACAGTAAAAATAAATTTGCCAAACTTTGCTATGAAATCCATTTTTATAATAAATATAATATCAAGAGTATATTTTTTTAAAAATAATATCCTAAATATACAATCTGTGAAAAATTATTTGGAAAATTTCTACTTCTTGAATAAATTCAAAAATTTTATTAACAAATAAAATAAAAACTTTTTTTCCAAGGTAAATATGTAAATTATTTCTCTCAATACATTCATGATTTTATAAATTACTATCTAAAAAATACATAAATTAAGTAAAATATTACCTGTATATCTGAGAAGAGGAGGGGGGATTTAATCATGAAAACCGTATTTGGATTATTATCTTTCTGTTAATGACTTCAAAAATATATACTAATAGAATCTCAAAATTAATTAATAATCAAATGCCAAGTGACAAGCAAACTTCAATTGTTTTTCTTTTGAAATTAAGTTCATTAACATTTCTCCCTTCCCCATACTATCATAAACCCTCTCTAAAAAAATTTTTTAATTAAAAATCTTAAGTTGAAATTTCAGACTGATTGGATTTTTTCATAACCCCTATTAAATTATTTTTTTACATCTCGTATTTTATATTCCTTTTTTTTTTATTTCTTCCTCTTTTTCATATTTTTGCCTTCTGGAATTAAATCAAAGACTGCTGATTTGATTTCACCTTGGCACTGTCAAATGGGGTGTGAAATGACACCGGAACGAAATCAGGTTGGACAGCCAGCCATTTGAACAGCTCTTGTCTTACTTGGCTTCTCAAAGGCAATCCAATCATGACGTCACTATTAAATCCTGCATTCATCAGTTGAACTTAACGATCCGTATAGCGAAAACCTTAAAAAAAATTTTCAAGCATTTAAATTTTTGTAAAGATACATTATTATTTTTTTTTAAAGAAATTCTTGTATTTTCATTCGATTGGTATTATAATTATATTATACAAGAGTAGGGTTTGACATTTTCTTTTGATAAAAGTCGAATTAAATCTTAAAAAAAAGAAAATTTAAATGTTTGCCCTGAATACAGATGAACTTAAAAATCTTTTTCTTATTTGATACTGTGTCCCCGTTTTTTTTTTTTTTTTTTTTTTTTTTTTTTATTGGTATCATTTAAAATAATTCAATTAATATTTCGTATAATCAGTCCATTCCATCAAACAAAACAACTCAGATTGGATTCAGTAACTTTGACGTTTTCAAAGTTAATGGGATATTCAAATTGAGGGGAGAGTGAAAGAGACAGAGAGACCAGACCCCCTCCGGAATGAACTTGAAAACCTCCCCTTACTAAGATGCAAATTTAATCAACACGTCTCAAAAACAAAAGTGAACAATTTTCAAATGATATTTGTTTTTATTTACATTATAAATCTACATTTTAATATTTCAAATAAGATATTAGAAAGCTTTTTTATTGTAGAGTATTCTTAATTTTGTGATTTTATTATCCTGTTCCTGTACAATTTACATAAAATCAATTTAGAATTATTATTATTATTATTATTAATTATAAAATATAAATAGAATTTTGCAATACGATTTAATTAAATTTCCCTTTTTTGTTTTTTCCATTTCCATGCTATTTACCTAAACGCGAGTTGTTATCTTGATCTGCCGCCATCAAGCAGATTCTTTCTTTTGTTTAAAATTCAAATTGAATCTCTAGATAAAAGAGAGAGATCTATCTCTAAATTTATTTGTTATCGATTTCAATAAATTCCCAGCCGAGTTCTGATAATGGATAATCGTCATAAATGGTTTTACCGAAGGCGAACAGGATGGGAACTTCTGAAAAGTCGGGTTTTGAATTAGAAATCCACTTTATGATGGATTAAACTACGGGATGATGAAATTAATTTCCAACTTTTGATTAATGAATCTCCCTCTGAATTCTAAATTATATAACATCAATATGGGCAGTTTGGAGTTAAGTCCAGAAAACAGTAATTTGATCTTCAATTACAAATTAAAATATTAATCACCCGATTTGAACTCATGTAAATACAAGTAGAGAGGTGTAAGTATTAATAATAATAATAATAAATTGATTCATACAAATGATTTGTCATCATGTCTGTAGTATTAGTTTACCTATTAGGCGTCTTCTCGGTGGCCATCCACGTCCTAAACATTTCAAGATGATTGTTCAATGGAAATTAAAAAATGTACAGGACTTTTCTCTAAACAAAAACGTTAATCTTTAACATCTGAAATCAGCGTTAATTCATTTTAACACTTCTTAAGCCTCAAATTTCTATTCTTTAAGCAAAAACTATTGCCAAAGCGTTAACATTTAGTATTAAAAATTAATGTCATCCCTAGGGGGTGCCTTTAATGTTTTTACTCCGTATTTAATGAATAAAAATGGCGTCTTTAACCTAAAAAGTAAGGTTATGATATTGACAGCTTTGAGATAAAAGCAACAAACATGTGAACGTAGCTGTTAAAACTTTGTTTAGAGCAGAGCTTCCCAACCTTTTGAAGTTCACTAGAAAAAACATTAAACACTAGGGCACCTTCCTTGAATTAAAAAAAGTTTAATATGTAAATGTATGACTTGGCTTCATCGGGTCAGGAGAGACATGACCGAGCTTGGCCTGTCGGAGACAACATCAATGGATAGAGGAGAGTGGAGGGGGAGGGTAGGTCCGCCGACCCCGCACCGCGGGATTAATAATGGCGAGGACAGAAGAAGAAGAAGATGTAAATGTATCGAAATATTATATAATAAGTAACATAATAACATATTATACTAAACTTTTACTACAGTCGCTGAGTAAAAATACACCAATAGTTTTGTTAGTTTAAGTATGGGGTAATTTATCACAATATCTCGCGGCACCCCTTAGCCCCCTTAGGTGCCAGGGCACACCGGTTGGGAATCACTGGTGTTTAGAGAATAGCATTTTTAACCCTGGTGTGTCAGATAGATTGAAAATAACAAATTAAATTAGTAATGCGCATGCGCGGGAGGTTATCGAGTGGTGTAAAAACACGAATAAGCGGAAAACATGGCTATGGATCGTAAACACCTGGTGCTAAAAAGTAAAATGTTAACGTCGCTGTTATAACTTGGTTTAGAAAAAACGCTGGTGTTATTACTTTACTTTTTACATGTTAAATTTTAACGTCTGTTTTTAGAGATTAACATTGTAGTGTGTCAAATTTTTAATTATAATTTTCCAAAAAAAAAAAACGATAATCATCTGCCTTTTTTTTGAAGAATATAAGAAAAAATATTCTATTGTTAAGATTTCCAAATTCTCATTTTACATCCTCCAGACTCTTTCCACTCTCTATACATGGAGATCAGTGGGTGTGTGTGTATATATTTTACTTTATTAAATCAATATTTCATTTACATTTATAGATGGTTTGTGCTATGACCTCAAATAGAAGGCATTCAAATGAAGAAATATCCTCAATAAAAAAAAATAATAAATTTCTCTTTGTCAGAAAACTGAAATTACTATTATTCCCTTGGATTAAATTATTTTAATTCAAAAAAATTACTATTTTATCTCGAGTTAAAATTTAGGTCCTAGGCTACTTTTATCCCTCTGACCAGAAATATAGATTTAGAGCACTGTTAGCCGATTTAGTTCCGACATTGAAACCTGAGATCATATACTATCATTTTAGTGTATTAGTAGACAGAACGCGAAATTCGCGTCGCTTGGCGTTTTTTCAACGCCGCGAACCCGAAATGTTGTATAAGGCAAGACTGTATCATCCCCGTCACACAGGGGGCGAACTTAGCGGCGTAAACGCTCTCTTTCGCGCGACAGCTTTTTCGAGTTGTACAAATTTACAACTCCTTCGCGCGAACAGGCGAATCATCAAGATGAGTAATGAAATAAAAAAACTTATAGAGTTAAAAACACTTGTTTTTTGCCTCTAACTAAATAAAAGTAAATAATAAAATATGTTTTTGTTGGCAGCCAATCTATGATTAGTAAAAGTCCGAATCGAGGTAATTGAATAGTATTATCTTATTCTAATTTACAAGCCTCGAAAAATATTTAATCAAAGTTATCATTAATAAAATAAGATTTAAATAAAATCTAATTTTGCAATGATATTCTATTTCTTTCGTAATATAATACTTTATTTATAAAATATTTATAAATTCATTAAATAAAGGTTGTTGAAACATAACACAATACCGATCGTACGCCCAGATTACGCTTCCTGTGTGGCTTAGCAAAACCCTTTCGCCCGAAATACCGCGTAGCCTGAGCACGCAATTTCGTTCTTCTGTTAGGCCTTATTGTATCCATTAATACTCAATATTTAAAATGTTTTATTATTTATTGAAAATAGACATAGCCACCAGTAGAGGTACCGAAATATTTGCAATAAATTTAAATGGTGAGAGAAAAGAAATTAAAACATACACAAGTATATTTTCTAAAAACAGACGTTAAAATTTAAAATCAACAAATGGGTGTTAAAAAGTAATGTAAAATCAATCAGCGTTAAAACATGCTAATTTGTTTAGCTTAACAGCGACGTTAGCATGTTGCTTTTATTTCAAAGCTATCAAAATCATAACCATACTTTTTAAGTTAAAGACGCCATTTTTATTTTAAATACGACGTTAAAATATTAAAGGCACCCACTAGACATAACATTAATTTTTAACACTTTTTAACCAAATGTTAACCCTTTGGTTTTAGGAATTTGGTTTTTTGAATAGCTATTTGAGGCAAGGAAGTGATTATGAATAGCATTTTTTAACGCTGTTTGTTTTAACATTACTTTTTAACACCCATTTGTTTATTTTAAATTTTAACGTCTGTTTTTAGAGAATAGACCTGACAATGTTTTTTTACTTTCTCTTACCTATGTATATATGTAATATATATATAGAGAGAAAGGATTGGATTCATGTCAAAAATTCGATGTCGAGATTTTGATGGATCTTCACGTTTTGAGGTCCCCTGAATCCAAAAAAGTGGTTTTCGCGACATGGTCTGTCTGTGTGTATGTGGGTGGGTGGGTGGGTGTTTGTTCAATTTTAAGCATGAAGGAATTGAGCTACGAGGTTGAAATTTTATATTTAAGTTAAACACCCCCCGGGACCGGAAAAATAAGCTTTTAATCAAAATCGGCCAAAGAGTACTAGTACTTTACTGATGTACTTTTTCAGTTTTTTTTCGATTTTCTCAAAATTTGCGCCAACGATTTTTTTTAAAATTCAAAAATCAATTATTTTTTAGATGCTCTTTCAAATGTATATTCTCATTTTGCGATTGAAATCTTCTGAACTCCACTTTACTCTTGTGTTTCATAGGAAAGATAGGAGAAATGGTTGCCATGGTAACAAAATATAAATATTTTCCCATACTTATAAATTTTTATCTGAATTCAAATGGACCGTACTATCGGGAACTAAATATATTTCGACACGAAAAAATCTGGTGTGACAAGCACAGTACACAACTTTCGATTACCGAAGGTAAGAGAAAGTTGTGTGCTGTGCGCCAGTCACACCAGATTTTCTCTTTGTCTTTCTATTATTAATATTATTTTAATAAAATAGGAATAGGGATCCAAAATAGGCCCTAATTTTTATTCACATAGGTCCCTAAACTGATAAAAATTTTGTACCATTTTGGGATTCGAAGTCGGGTTAAATTTAACATGGAAATAAAATCTTGCTTTGAACCTCTAAGTTGTAAATAATTGCAATAAATTGAAAACTTTGCAAGTACGATAAAATATACTTTCACAAATTCTAATTGTATATTGCTAATAACGATGTCATCAGTGACTAGTAAAGGCAGGCTAAATTTCTCCAGCTCAATTATTTTCCAATTCCCTCTAATAATCTAGAAATGATTTCGAAATTGACAAGCTAAATTGAAATTTTGTATTCTCTTTATTGATTGACTATTAGCCTTTATTTATCTACACTATGTATATTATTAATTTTAGCTTGTGAATGTAATAAAAATATTTTGGGAACTTATGTTGCTTGTATTTTGAAGGTCATCGCAATTTTCCAGATCATTATTCCATTTTCGGAATAGGGCACACTCTTTTTATAGAGTTCATCAATCATTTTCTCGTGGTGGGTGTGTTCGCCTTCGAAATACAAAATGGAATCTCGTCTCTCCTCTCCTCTCTCTTTCTTTGTACACTTTTAGGCATTTTTTAATTTTCATCTCAACAATGTTATTAACCTCTCTCACTTTTTTTTGTCAAATTTCACTTCAATTTTTTCGATTGAATTTTCTATTCCTCTCCAAAACTAAGATGATCATTTTATTAGAATAGATCGAATGGTTATGAAACCCAAAAAAGTAAATATCTAAAAGGAATTGTTTAGGCAATTTAATAAAACAATTGATCCGAAGTTAGAAATGAACCCACGCCAACTGCGTCTGCACTCGAATGATCGAACCTTGAACCTTTTTTATATAATGCCAATGAAATGGGTTCGCCTACTTGTTGGCCATTTCCATTTGAAAGCGTTGTGCAAGAAACCATCGCAGAACAATGCGTGCTATCGCCGTATTCTGGCTGCTAATTACGCTATTCTTTTGACAAATTCTCTTCAAATTTATATAATTCTATGTATTATAAATCTCAGCCAAAAACATCGGAGATGCAAAAAGGGGCGCCTCGCATTATTTTTGCCTAGCGTCGAGGTGAAATCAAAAAAATGCGCCTCGCTTTTCTGATTTATATAAAAGCGAGGAAATATTTTCACTTAAATAAAACCCCTACAGAATTTTATTTGTTTCATATATCCTCGCTTTTATATAAATCAGAAAAGCGAGGCGCATTTTTTTGATTTCACCTCGACGCTAGGCAAAAATAATGCGAGGCGCCCCTTTTTGCATCTCCGATGTTTTTGGCTGAGATTTCACTTCTTTTTGTGAAATATTACATGAAAATATTATTTATTAATTTTTGTTTATTAAATATTAAGTTATCCCATGAATAGATCTTTTAATATGCATTCCAAACAGTAAAAAATAAATACATCGTTTGATATCCATTCGAAACGATAAACATAGGATTTCACCAAATTTTATAAAATTTAAGGTTTTTTATTTTTGTTATGTTGGTAGAATGTAAATACATCGTTTGGTATCCATTCGAAACGATAAACATAGGATTTTACCAAATTTTATAAAATTTTAGGTTTTTTATTTTTGTTATGTTGGTAGAATGTAAATACATCGTTTGGTATCCATTCGAAACGATAAACATAGGATTTTACCAAATTTTATAAAATTTTAGGTTTTTTATTTTTGTTATGTTGGTAGAATGTAAATACATCGTTTGGTATCCATTCGAAACGATAAACATAGGATTTTACCAAATTTTATAAAATTTTAGGTTTTTTATTTTTGTTATGTTGGTAGATTGTAAATACTTCGTTTGGTATTCATTCGAAACGATAAACATAGGAATTCCCCAAATTTTATAAAATTTTAGGTTTTTTATTTTTGTTATGTTGGTAGAATGTAAATACATCGTTTGGTATCCATTCGAAGCGATAAACATAGGATTTCACCAAATTTTATAAAATTTTAGGTTTTTTATTTTTGTTATGTTGGTAGATTGTAAATATTTCGTTTGGTATTCATTCGAAACGATAAACATAGGATTTCACCAAATTTTATAAAATTTTAGCTTTTTTATTTTTGTTATGTTGGTAGCACTCCCTCTTATCACGTTAATCTATTTCTATCTGAATGGATCTATCCTAAAAAATTTTTGTTCCATTAGGGATGAAAATTACTAATAATAATATATATGTTCCTAGATGACGTCATCAGGGAGCAAAATAGTTAGAATTGTCTTTTCGCCATGTTAAAGATAGGACAAATTTGAAATTTTGAATACCTCTCAAAAAGTCACTTTTGATCCAAAATGAAATTTTATATCAAAGGTATCGGGTTTTTGATAGTATCTATTTGTATTTTAAATTTCATCCAAATCGGTCCAGCAGGGAAACCTGTAGCTTTGTCTAAAAATTTGAAAATTGAAGAAAAGAATGAAAAAAAAAGAAAAAGGAAAAATAAGAGACTAACTTTTGACCTTCCGAAATCGGCAAAATCTCAACTTTGAGCCTCTGCCATTCTGTTTGGCACTGGAATTTTTTTTTGAATTCGTGCTCAAAATAATCCTTATTTATTCTAGTTTAATATAAAAAAAATTTGGGTCCGATATCTTAAAAACTTTTTGAGATATTCGCCCAGAAAGAGAAAAGTTTCTCAAAAAAATTTTTTCACGTCCCTATCTTTTATTAAGGATTTAAAATCATTCTTGATAATATAGTCTAGGGACGACTCGTCCATCTAAATGCAATGGGCCATTGGCATCTATTGGAATATCAACTAAATGGTAGTATTAAGAGTTTCTTTGCTTTCTTTTGCTTTTCACATGCTCGGCGACGAGTCGCTCCCGCGACTCTTGATATATAATTATATATTTAATTAGAAACTTTTCAATTTTATTTTGATACTAGAATATTTATATCTGAATTTTGAGGTATATAAATATTTACTCCATACATGTAACTGACAGTTTTTTTTAATAGTCATAGAAAAACAGAAATTCTTTGTAGGTATAAAATATTTAACCAATCCGTAAACGTTGATTAAATTTAAACTAGTAACTGTGTGCTCTAATGAAAACATGATTTAATAAAATTAAAATTAAAAACACGAGGTGATATGTTTCAATATATTATTAGTATAAACACTTACTACGTATTTTGACACTTGGCTATTTATATCACTTCTAAAGATGACTCTCCAAATACAAGTGTTTTTAACAAATAAATAATATATTTAAACATATAACTTTGTGTTTTTTTTTTTTTTTTTTGATGGGGTTGTTTGGGAAAAATAAAAAAGAGAAATAATTTTTTTTAAGTTAAATAATTTTATATATTCATTAAATACTTCAATTCGGACTTGATAAGTCATATATTTAATAAATTTATATGTCTTATTTGGTATGTTTTATTTATATGAGCCGAACGACCCATGACCCCCGGGAATCGAACCCCCCAACAAATAAGACATGCAAACTAGTTAAAAAATTCATTTTTTTTCATTAATAAATAAAATAAACCGGGTTATCATCTTCATTTTAGTACAATTCACTCAGTTTTGAATTCTCCCTCTATCCCTTTATAAAGAAACTATAAATGCAAGGAAATTAAATTGGATATCAACCTATAATTAGAATTTTTTATACTTTGATCGTTAACTCTTCTAAACACGTGAAAATCAAAGAAAAAAAAAGACAAACAATAGAAACATTATTTTCTTATTATGGTATGATAATTGTAAATATTATAATCGCATAATTCTAGTAAATTTGAAAGGTAAAAATCAAAAAAATTTATTTTATTTATTTAAACAAAGAATGTTGGCTTTAGGCCACCACCATTTTTTCCACCGTGATGAATTTTATTTTATTAAAATTTTTCTTTTAAACTTCTTATATTCTTTCACCCAGTCTTATATCTATCAAAATGATAGTTGATAATGAAAAACCAACTTAGAAAAATTCTAGCTTTTGTTCTGTTTTTATTGCCTGCTGAAAATCATAGTGGCGACAGTCTGAAAATTCAATTTTTGAGTTAAGACTACGAAACGTTAAAATGTCTTCTCTTTTGAGTGCCAAAGTGGCGAAAATATATTTCCATTCTTTACTATTTCAGACGCCTTTTCTCGAATTGTTCAATTTCGGACTTTTGCCACTATGATTCTCAGCAGGCGATATATCATATCCCAAAATCACCTTATTGATTTTTTTTATCCCCTTTTCTTTTGCTTACATTTAATATTTAATTATATATATCCGTATATTATATATTTTTTTTAACACCTTTAGAAATTCCCTTCTATTTCACTTATTGAACTACCTTTCATCTTTTTTTTTATCGAATGAAATTTATTTGAACACTTTAATAGTCTAATCTTATCTCCTCTCTTTTTTTGGCAATTTAATATTGCATTGTTTTCTTTGCATTTTGCTCTCTCTGAGAGGATTTTTACTCTGAATATACGTGACTATATTAACAGTTTGAATATTTCATTTTAAGAGGAGAAAAAGAAAAAAAAGGGGATGGTTAAGGGGGCGTTAACTGCGTTTATGCCCTGTCTAGGGGATGTTTTTGTCAGAAGCAAGAAAGTCGTAAAAAGGGAGTGCAGCACGTGCAAGGGGCCCCTGGCAAGTAGGCAAACTCTCACCATGCAGGCCAATATGGCTGTATCGGCAGGCGGTTCTGCAGATCCATAATTAACAGAAACAAATGTCTTTCTCTTTCTCTCTACTCAACGATTTCGAATTGGGAAACATTATTAATATTTAACATATTTGTTCTTATGAAGCCAAAGTGGATAAGTCCGTTATTTTTTTTTTTTTTTTTTTTTTTTTTTATCTGAGTTAGAGGCATGAATTTTTCCTATTCAAACTATAAATTGTATTTAAATTAAATTGTGTTTATTAAAGCTTTTCTGGTTTGAATTATTATTATGAAAGTTTTTAATTATAATTTTGTTATTCATTATTTATTAAAAATATTAATATTGTACAAAACGTTTCGACTGCTTATTCTGCAACCGTTATTAACAGTGGCGTAGCAAGGATTTTGGCGCCATGGAGCGACTCAACTGCTGGCGCCCCCCCCCCTTCCCCACAATATCTACTGAATAATTCAATCCTTTTTCTAATTTATTAGGCCAATATTAAAAGTAAAAAAAAATCATATTTAGTCAACAAATATTTTTATTTTGTCTACTTTTAAAATTGAATTTGAATAAAACGGGATAATATATTTATTTATCTTTGGCCGTGAATCCTACCGTTTGTCATTTTAAATAAAAAAAAATGCTTAAATAGAAATGCCTGACCCCACAATATATATAGGCCTATTATACTTACAACGGTTATCGTCAAAGTCTTAAATGGCCTAAGTTGCCGAAAAGACTGTGTGAATGTGTGTGTGAGTGTGAGTGTAGTGTGAATGAGAAAAAAGTGTGAATGTTTAAAAAAAAAAAAATAAAAAAAATGCATAGATTTCTATCAAAAAACAACAGAGCAAAGATTAATTGATTAAAGGATCCAAATAATTTTTTGTTCTACAAAAGGATCAAAATATAGACAAAAAATTAAATAAAAAGTATTATTTATTATATGTGCCCGGCGCCCCCACCCTGCCCTCCGCCCTGGAGCCGCCGCTCCACTCGCTCCTCTGTCGCTACGCCACTGGTTATTAAGTACTACGCACTTGCTCCGATTCAAGTGAACTAACTGTTATAACCGTTACGTGCATTTTATATACAACAACGGCAGCGCCATCTACAGTCATTCCTCTGAAGTTAGATACAAATTTTTCGCGCCATTTTACACGCATTTGTTTCTAGCTTCATGGAAATGACTGTTAAAAACGGCTACAGAATAAGCATTCAAACAGTATTGTAATGGTGCCGATGGCCAAAAAGCAAAAACCGGAACAAAAAAAAAAAAAATAAAATTAGCATTCAAAACATTGTACAATGTTTATATTTTTAATAAATAATTAATACAAAATATGGTCTATAAATAAAAACTCCTTTAATAAATTAAATTGAATATTAACTAATAGAAAAGGTTTATTTTTATTCTAATTTTTTTAAATATTTATTTTCTAAAATAAATAAAACATTGATTCAGTAAACTAAGAAAACCAGCTTCTTTTTTTTTCTTTTTCTTTTAATGAATGAAGTTTGAGGTATTGAATTTCGTGTAGGAATCGGAAATTAAGATTGTATCGTAAATCAGTTTCAATCGAAATATATACTGCTTGGCTAACTCTCTAACAGGCCTTATCACCAGAATGAGTAATGTCCTCAAATTCCCCCAAAAACAGGCCCTTTACTCTCTCCATCCTTCAAAATATATATATATATATATATATATATATATATATATACAACTGCACAATTTAACAAGGGAGAAAAAAAATAATATATTGGGTCACATGAAACTGACATGTAGTCAGCAAGTTTTCGACGAGGGACTGAAAAAAAATGAACTTCCTGAAGGGGAGAATATTTCAATAGGAATATTCGAATTCAAACAAATCAGGGAGAAAACAAACGATAATATGCAAAATAAAATGAGAAGGAATAAAATATATATATATATATTTTAAAGGCCAAGAATGCCACGAGACTTTACTTTATTTCTGGACGAGACGCAAACAAGACTCGATCCCATGAATGATGATGAAGACAAAAAAATCAAAATAAATATTAGTAAAACTTATCTATTGTAGTATCAACCTGAGGCTACTTAACAGCGATTTCTGTGTAGCTTAACTGAAGTGTTTTTGTGAATATTTGGCCAATAATGCAAGGGCATTTTCTCAATCCATTGTCATCCAGAGGCGTACCGAGGCAGTTGGGGGCCTGGGGCGGAACTAGAAGAGGGGGCCTTATATTGAATTTTTTTTTTTTGGGGGGGGGGTGGTCATCTTTAAATATTCCTCTCACTCCATACACAAAAACATTTTTAAAATACCGTATATCCCTGAACCCCAAGGGGTAATTTTCATTAAATTTTCTTTTTTTTATCTAAATTTTCCCATTTTTACTTGAGCCCCAAGGGCCCCGGGGCCTCTCAAAGAGAAATTTTCAATAAATTTTGTTTTTTTTTTATCTAAATTTTCCCATTTTTACTTGAGCCCTGAGGGCCCCAGGGCCTCTCAAAGAGAAATTTTCAATAAATTTTGTTTTTTTTATCTAAATTTTCCCATTTTTTACTTGAGCCCCAAGGGCCCCGGGGCCTCTCAAAGAGAAATTTTCATTAAATTTTGTTTTTACTTGAGCCCTGAGGGCCCCGGGGCCTCTCAAAAAGAAATTTTCATTAAATTTTGTTTTTACTTGAGCCCTGAGGGTCTCGGGGGCCACTCAAAGGGAAATTTTTATTAAATTTTCTTTTTTTTATCTAAATTTTCCCATTTTTACTTGAGCCCTGAGGGCCCCGGGGCCTTTTCAAAGGGAAATTTTCATTAAATTTTTTTTTTATAAATATATGGGGGCCTATGCCGGCTCCGGGGCCTGGGGCGGACCGCCCCCCTCGCCCCCCCCTCGGTACG
>JAKCPI010019975.1:0-20554 GCA_023213315.1 Euborellia annulipes | reverse complement strand
CACACTCGATTTAGATAAAATTCCACAACAAAAAAAAAAAAACTCCATTTTTCAATTTATAGACAACAAAAACAAAACAGGCTTTCACACTAAAGATTATTTAATTCGATATAAAATTGACAAAAAAAAAAAAAAATTCAATATATAATAACTTGTAACTAAAAAACAAATAGAGCTAGTAATTATTCGTTTATTTAAGTTCTATCTTGTGTGATTTTTATTTAATTAAAAAAATTTCAGATACTTTTTTTTCTAATATAAAAGGAAAAGTTTACTTAAGTAACGCACGTAAAAAAAGAAAGATTTTTTTGTTGATACCAGCCTAACAAAAAAAATTCAATATAGAGTAAATCACAGTGTGTTTTGTTAAATGATTATCCAGTTTTGTTTTCTGATTTTATGGCTCCCAAATTGAGTTACTTTCTCTCTCTCTCTGTTTAGGGCGAAAAGGGTTTAAGGATTCTGCAACAGTGAATTCCATTATCTGTATGAAGCGTGAAAGGGTATGGGTATGAGGTGAAAGGGCAAGTGTGGGGGATGATCCCCAGGGCACGTAATCCTAGTGAAATTTCCCTTCTGCCTGAAGGGATGCCTACCTGCCTATCCACCCACTAAACTCTTAAAATATTCATTCTCTTATCAGCGAGGCAAATTAGCAAATTATTTCCTCATTGCAACATTTACAAATACAATTTGGAAATAATTCAAACAATCTAATGTTGTATGTTTATATGTATAATAGATTGTTAAATGCCCACTTGCAAATCTCCCATATTTTTCCGATATAAACAAACGAAATTAAATATTCCCGTGTTATGAGATTGTTAAATAATTGAACAAACAACACATTAAAAATGTAGAAAATGAAAGGATAACAAAATAAGAACTAAAAACAAATAAACATTATTAAATAAATAAAGTTAACATTTTTAAAGTTTTTAATTTTTAGTGAATTTGCAAAAAATTCCAACAGAGAGATTTGATTATATTTTTTTTTTAATATGGTGGATCGGTACAATTAAAATTATTTGAAAAAAACACTACAACAAATAAATGTTATTTTGGAAAAAATTATATTATAAACTTATCCATGTCTGTAAATTTTAAAAATCTGTGAATGTCCCCCACCAAAATAAGTTAAGCCAATCACTCTCAATTTCTGTTTAGATGCCTATAAAAGAAGAGGAGGTTCTCTCGCCTTTCTATTCCGAGATGCGACAAAGAAAAAAAAAAGGTACAAATTCCCTAAGAGGAAATAAAATAAACAAAATTTACAACAGAGTTATTTTCGAAACTAGAAATTGGAGATGCGGTAAGGAAATCGTTATTAGACTTCTCAAGAATCTAAAGGATAAGTGTAGGCCAGAAATTGCAGAAATAGGCCTATATTAAATTTTTAAACCAGAGTAAGAAGAAAGAGGAGGCGATTAAGCAGTTAAGCTCATAATCCTGAGTTGAAACTCGAGTTCAAATCCACTTCATGGCAAAAAATTATCCAACTCGATTTGAGGTGCCTCCTTCTAAGGAAAGAAACAGGTTCCGACCTCAGTATAAAAAAAAATTTGTAGGATAGCGATTTGGGAAAAAAAAACATGCATTATATGCAAAATCCGAGCCCTACTTACTAATGACTGAGGAGACAGAGAAAGATGAAGAAAGTTGTAGTGGGATCTCGATTAATTTTCAAATGATTAGAAATTATAGAAAAAATTATATTTTGGTCCTTAGGAAAATTATCGTCATGTGTTGGTGTGATTCAAGTCACGTGACTCTTTTTTCTTTTTTTTTCTCTCATTCTCTCTCTCTCTCTCTCTCTCTCTCTTTCTCTCGTTGTTTCATTTGATTAGTTGAAAAGATAAGAAAGTTAAGCCGAGCATATCCTTTACATATTATCTCATCTTACAATCATCCCAACTTCTTCTTCCCTTCCACATTCATTGTCCTGCTACTTTGGTTGTAAACTTCGATTAAAATACCTTTTTTAAATTTATATAATATAGATTTATTCATGAGAAAGGTTAAAATTTTATATATTTGCCTGTTACTGTATTTAAAAATATTCTAAATATTTTATAACATATTTTTGTGTCAAGATATTTTTTTTTTTTTAACCCTTTTCGGCTACAGAAGCCATTTAGGGGTTATTTCTTTATTAGTATACTTTTAAATTGCAAGTACCGATGGCTACCGGGGGTCGATCCACACGCTGATTGCTCGGGGTCACCAATCCCGAACTTTCGCCGCGCTCGGCATCACTTAACCGCAGTGCCAAGATATAAGCGAACGTTTTCCAAACTGGGAGGCGCGGACTAGTCTAAGGCGAGGCCGAGAGGACGGATTAATGCAATTTTGTCGGTGGAGGAGTTTTTTTTTTTTTATTTTAAGTTATTTTTCTGCATCGGAGGTCAATTAGCACGTCCCCGAAGGATCTTCCTTTTCCCTCCAACCCTATCCTGCGTTTTTGCGACCGAGAAGGATAAAACAGACCGGCCCATCGCACGGTCTAACCCCTGTTGAAAAGAGGAAGGAAGAGACAATCATACAAAGAACAGAAAGGCTGCCTGTCCCAGCTCGGGCAGCTCGTGGTCGCCATCCACGTACCCATAAGATGTGGGCCCCTGAGTGACCTCTACGCTAGCCATTTTTCTTATTTATTAGAACACCTAGTAGTTAGACACCACGAGCAAAACAAGAATCGCTTGACCCCACCCCTTTTCCTTTAGCATTAGTAGTTATGTAGAGGGGATAAGAAAAAGCACCAGCTAATTGGTTCTCTTTGCTTAAAGGGGCGGAGCTTCCTACTTACAATCTTCCCTTCAACATATAGTGATTGGTCGTTTGGGAAATATAGAAAATACAAAAACATCGGATCCAAAAATAATAAAACGTGAAGATGCATCAAAATCTCGACATCGAATTTTTGACATGAATCCAAACGCTTTCTCTCTATATATTTCATATATAGGGTAAGAGAAAGTAATATCGACAATAATAATTTGGACATTCACCGCTTTTTTTACTTTCTCTTACCCTATATGGACCCTGTTATGCATTAGTGTGTCAAGTGCCAAAAAAATTAAAAATTGAGTTAGGCACGGAATATTGTTTCAAATGCTATAATTTTAGAAATTTTCTGAAGAACAGTTTACTCTTGTACTTCATAGGAAAGATAGGAGAGATGGTTGCCATTGTAACAAAATATAAATATTTTCCCATACTTATAAATTTTACATCTGAATTTAAATGTACCGTACTGTCGGGAACTAAATATAAGTGCGACAGACACGCCAGATTTTTCTTTTTTGGGCAGTGGGTGCACGTGCCCCGGGCGGCAGATATCAGGGGGCGGCAAATTTTGCGTCTCTAAAAAAAGGTAAAATATTTTTCGGACGGGAAAAAAAAAAAAATTTCGCAGAAAAATTTTTGAGATCAGGGAAAATTTTAAGGAGGGGGCGGCAAATTAAATTTTGCCCCCCTTAAAAATCTCCTAGTTCCGGCCCTGCTAAACAGTAGGCCTATATATAAATTTCAATTTGGTCCCTATAGACTACTAAAAATTCAAGAAAAAGAGAGAAATATTTTATTTGAATTCCAGATAATTTTTTTTTAAATATTTAAATATGAATGAGCCAAGAGGAAAAAAATTATCTTGAGGTTTTTATTTACTAATTAATGATGAAGTTTCTACTCGAAAGAATACATAAATTAAGAGAACAAAATGAAAACTTTTATTCTTTACTTTATTAAATAAATAATTATCAAGTTGTATTTAAATTAAGGTCGAATTCAATTTTTTTTTCCATTAAATCGCCAGTAAATTGTGTGAAATTATTTTATACACCATCCTAGGGATTTTTCTAAGAAAAGAAGTTGACTATAAAGAAGAGAAGATAGGGGAAATATGGCATAGGATAGAAAAAATGGCAATCTTAGATCCGGTTACTCGTGGGCGCATTACGTACTCACAAAATATGAACCTCAGAATTCCCTTTCTGTCAAGTCAGTTTGTTAAATTTTCTTAATTCTTTCTAATATTTTATCAACGAGATGAGTGAATCACATTCAGTTAATGCGTGCATTGTTAATAATAAAGCCTTAATAATGCTTCATACTCAGATAATTATCTTCACTTAGCAGCTACTTTGACTTCAACGATTGGGCTGGCAATTCTCTTTACTTAGGATCTAACTGCAGTCGGGTACAATTTCTTTTCGTCACAAGTTGAGTTTCCCATAGGAGGAGTTTGGCCAACTTTAGGGTCTGCGTTGGATCTCCTTGGGTATTATTCCAACCAACTTAGGGATTAGATGCGAAAGCCAGTTAGCAACTGCAATTTTTACATACGAATATTATACAACGGTGAATTAGAGAGAAAAAGATTCTCTTTGAAAAATAAATTTAAAAAATAGAATAGGTAAAATACTAATTATTTTGTTGTTGTTAATCCTATATTTTTTTTATATATAAATTACATAAAAGATGGTATTATATCTTTTACTTTACTTTAATACTATGGTACATTCATATCATAGGCGTAGCCAGGGGGGGGGTTTGGGGGTTCAAACCTCCCCATGGGACCCAAGCCATGACTAAATATTTAATACAAATTATATTTCACATAGGGTAAGAGAAAGTAAAATATAATAATTTACTCTAGCTAAAAACACAAGCCAAAATGATTTATAAATACCTTAAAATAATCTTAAATTTTTGAAAAAAATTTCTTGATCCCCCCCCCCATCAAAAATTTCTGGCTACGCCAATGATTCATATCAATTATTTTAACTTTGTCTTCCCTCTATATATACAGTCTGTATATGAAATATATAGAGAGAAATTATTGGATTCATGGCAAAAATTCGATGACGATATTTTGATGGGTATACACGTTTTAAGGTCCCCTGAATCCAAAAAAGTGGTTTTCGAAACATGGACTATCTGTCTGTCTGTGAACAAAATATTTCAAGAACGAAAGGAGCTAGGAGGTTGATATTTTATATTTAAGTTAGGTACCCTCCTGGGACGTCACACGAAGCTTTTGATCAAAAACTGCTAAAAAGTAATAGTACTTTTTAAATTTTTTTCGATTTTCTCAAAATTTGCTCCCACGATTTTGTTTAAAATTCAAAAATCATTAATTTTTTAGATGCTCTTTCAAATGTATATTCTTATTTTGCCATTTAAATCTTCTGAAAATCACTTTACTCTTGTACTCCAAAGAAAAGATAGGAGAAATCGTTGGTTGCCATGGTAACAAAATATAAATATTTTCCCATACTTATAAATTTTACATCTTGAAAACCGAATGTAACGTACTATCGGAAACTAAATGTCGACACAAAAAATCTGGTGTGACAAGCTCAGAACACAACTTTCGATTACCGAAGGTAAGAGAAAGTTGTGTGCCTATAGAGAGTAAAGGCGCTTCCTCACTATGTCGCTGTTTGCCAATTGGCAAAGCCGATACGATGTAGACGTGATGCAGATTGCATCTAGATTATTTAGGCTAGTACATAGCTAAGTGTATTGTGTTTAGAAATCAAAATGTAGCAAAAAATCATGTTGTTAGTAACTTTTTATATAATAAAAACAAAAGGTATCCGATAATCGGCTACTTTCCTATAACAAAAGATGGATAAATCTTCAATCTTTTGAAAAGGCATGTACCATGATATATTTTATTCAATTAATTAGAATAGGATTATATCAATATACAATAGGCCTATATATAAAACTAAGAAAATTAATTGGGTTCAATATATGTATATATGATGCTATGTATATAAAGATATTTTGCCGTAAGAGGATTTGAACAAAATATTTCATTTCGATTAATCTCCAATTAGCGTTTTATTAAATATATTTTTTTTTAAACATCCTTTTATTTATATTTTATATATAAAATATAAAAGAGAGGGTGAGTGGAAGGGATAAAATGTAATTTCAAATCACTTTTTTTTTCACTGTATTTATATGCAAATTTTATTGTTGTAAAAATTTGAAAGGGAATTAGAGGGTGTAGTCGGGGAGGAGGGATGTTCGTACCTTGGTTGGTTAGCAGCTATATTTTAACTTTTGTTTGTGATTATAGCCTGTGGGATGGGAGTTGGGAGGGGAGCCTATTAAACCCTTAGAAAAGAGGGATTT
This sequence comes from Euborellia annulipes, assembly GCA_023213315.1. NCBI lineage: Eukaryota > Metazoa > Arthropoda > Insecta > Dermaptera > Anisolabididae > Euborellia > Euborellia annulipes. The sequence goes on along the minus strand of JAKCPI010019975.1, from coordinate 14,407 downwards.
TAAGCCTTATCGTCTTCGCAGGGATAGCTGGCCTTTTAAATATATAAATAATCCGTTTTAAGGGTTCTTTATTATATATATATTATCCAGACACTGATTTAGTATTTGAGAGGAGAGGGAAATTTATGTTAATTGGAAAAAAATATAGAATAGTCTACTAATTAAGTGGTTAATAAATTTGCTAGCGATATTGATAAATTGGTTAAATAAAAGAAATGCTTACTAACTGCTTACGGTATAATCAGGCCAAAATAAGAAATATGGTGTGATTAGTATCACACACACAACTTTCTTTTACCGCTTTTGAAACAAATGTACATTTTAAAGAGCATCTAAAAAAAAAAAATTGATTTTTGAATTTTAATCAAAATCATTAGAGTATTTTGAAAAAATTGTAAAAATCTGAAAAAGTACATCAATAAAGTAATAGTACCCTTTGATCTATTATAATTAAGAGCTTGTTTCTTATGCCCCAGGAGGACATATAACTTAAACATAAAATTTTAACTTTCCTTCTTACTTAAATTTGCGCGTCTCGGGGTGCTAATTTTGGGAGATTCCAACGGCCACAATTTTCAAGCTATCGACCTCAAATTTTTTTTAAAATTAAAGCTATTTAAAATATCTATAACCTATAAAAGCCCTCTTTTTGATTTTCAAAAAACATTATTTTTTTTTTTAAATTAATCGCATTAAATAAAAGATGCCCACGGGGCGTGGTGTAGAGGTTAGCGTGCTAACCTCATATACCAAACGTCGCGGGTTCGGACCCCAGGCAGTCCGATGATTTTATTTAAGCCATCTGGATACCAGATGGCTTAAATAAAAATGCCTGGACCCTAATATATATAAAAATTCATAAATAACGGTTATCGTAAAAGTCTTATATGGCCTGAGCTGCCGAAAAGACAGTGTGAATGTGTGTGTGAGTGTGAATGAGAAAAAAGTGTGAATGTTTAAAAAAAAAAAAATAAATAAAAATAAAAGATATTTTTAAAAAATTCGCTCTATATCTTAAAGATAATTAAATTAGTAATCATTGTGTTAAAAAATAATTAATTTTTTGCCTTTAATTTAATAGCTGGAACCTTTCAAATGAAATGAAATAAATCCCTTGTATCCCTATAGGAAAAACTAACGCCATCTCTTGCCGCCTAGAGTAACTCGGTAGTTAATCGTCTTCTAACGGCTTTTCGAGAAGCGCACCTTAAATTGAACACACACACATTCAGAAACAAACTATTTTGCGGGATCCACCTTTTTGAACTCAGGATGTCTCAAAACGTGTATTTCCATCAAATCGATCGCCATCGATACAAATAATTTATTCAACAATCCTACAAATGACTTATTCAGCCGAAAGGAAAATTTAAAAAAAAAATTACAAATAAACAAATTGAGCTGTATGCGAAACTGCAACCAAATTAGGTCAGAAGTTCATATTTCCTAGTATTCAATATTTATTGGAATTTCAGTTTTTGTATGGATTTTATTTGTTTGTTTGAGATTTCGCTTTTTTATAGTTTGTCGTGATTTAATTTAATTTTGTCGAGCAATCAGTTTTCTGGGTATCGTATATTTAAATAAATAGCCGATTTTAAATATTAACTGGAATATTTTATCACCAAATAAAACTCAGGAAACTATTATTATAATCCATGCTGACGTTACGCGAATAAGCAAAATAAAATAAATAAGTTTAAAGTTTACTAGGATAGACTGAGTAAAGATTAGGGGGATAGATTAAAGCTAACCTAGTTAAAAGCTTCAAATTTGGAGGACTAGTCGACCCACTTTCACGATAATTTTTTAAATTTTATTCGAATTGGATTTTATTTTTATATAATTTTCTAAGATTCTATGAAAGTCAAGCATAAAGAAAATTCTTGAATGCTCTTCACCATTCTTCTTCTTCTTCTATCTTCGCCTTAATCCCGCAGTGTGGGGTCGGCGGGTAAAGGGAACTGCGACCGGAAGAAATAGAATAGAATAGAAACCGGCCAGCCCGTCGCACGGTCTGACGCCTGTTGAAAATATAGAAGGAAGGGACAGACATGTAAAGAACAGAAGGACTGTCAGAGTCCCAGCTCGGGTAGCTCGTGGTCGCCATCCACGTACCCACAAGATGTAGGCCCCTGAGCAAGCTTTTTGCCATTCTAGAGATAAACTTATAGTCAAAACTCCGTATTTTTTTTTCGACAATTTTCCAAATTTAAACTTACGATATTATCGTCAGTACATATGCAGACTAAAAAAAAATTAATTTTTACTTTCTCTTAATTTCGAAATATTGATGAAAATACAAGTTTCGAGTTCCCTGAATCCAAAAAAGCGGGTCCCACAAAATCTCTCTGTCTGAGTGGTGTTCAAAATAAAGCATAAGGAAAATAAATAACGTTGTTGAAATTCTCTAGTATTCTACTACTAGGAAAAATATAAGAAATAATTGACATGATAACAAAATATAAATATTTTTCTATTTATAAATTTTACATCTTATATTCTAATGCCTTCCCCCTCTCCGTGGCCGAGATGCTAGAGGTGTGGACAAGACAAATGTCAATATTGATAGTCTTAAAGAGGGGCGCGAGTTGGCCGAAGCAGTCCGATGAATATTTAGTCAAATCATTTGGATACCAAATACTGTAGTATAAATAAATACGCCTGGTCCCTCTAAAATATCGTATATAAATAAGACTATCGCTAAAAGGTTTATATGGCCTAAGATGCCGAAAAATTTATTGCAGGAAACTAAATTTGTGTCGACACAAAAATGACAAGAACAACTTTCAATAACCTGAGGTAAAAGAAAGTTTTGTGCTGTGCGACCAATCACAACAGATTATTTAAAATCAATTTAAATAAAAAAAAGACTACAAAAAAAATACAATTAAAAAAAAAATTCATTCATTGTTTTTTTTTTTTATTTTTATCCCTCTACCCTCAGTATATATATATTCATACAAGTTTATATAATAAAGATTTATTTAAAGATAGGAAAGTTTAAAAATATTTACGGTGTAAATATATATTAATCCACTCTTTTTTTGCTCCATATATCTGCGCTTGTGATGGGAGGGTTGAAAGTATTTCGTTGTTAAAAAGAGAAAAGCTTTTTTTATATAAAATATATTATTATATTTAAAAACAAATAATATTCACCCTATAAATATTTTTTACCTTTTATTCAATAGGGTTTTTATTGAATTGTAAAAAAAAATGATATAGAATTGAGATGTGAATAAAATAAAATGTATCAAAAGGCATTTTTTTTTTTTTTTTTTTTTTTTTTTAATCAAAAATGAATGTTATAGGCCTATTAATGAATATGTGTGTAAGAGTGTTTTTAATACTTTCACTTTAAATATTTATAAAGTCTCGAACAGGAGGAAGGAGATTTTAACTTTTGAATATAGGCAGCCTACGTGTTTGTTTTGTTTCATTTATCATACTAAATTTTTTTTTTACTATTTAAGATAAGAAGCGACCAACTTGCTGAACAACTTATGATGAAACAAGAAAGAGATATACTTGTGATTTTTTATATATTAATTGAGATATTTTAAGGATGAAATGTTTTGCAAAAATACCAAATTTGAATCTTTAAATAGTTTTTTTTTTTTTTTTTTTTTTTTTTTTTTTTTTTCCTTTACATCTTAAGCCATATAGACTTTCAACGATACTCAATATTATTTACGATATATGTTTAAGGTTCAGGCATATTTATTTGGTATCCAAATGATTTAAATAAATTCATCCGATTGCCTTGGCTATTTTGAATATCATTATTGACTTTTTTCTACAACTCTAATATCTCGAGCCCCCTTCCCAGTGGTCGAGAGGCTAAAATTGTTGGCAAATGTCAATAATGATCATCTGGAAGTCAAGGGGACGGATTCGGATCTAAGGCAATCCGATGATTTATTTAAATCATTTGGATTAATAAATATGTCTGGATCCTCTAATAAATATCGTTTCTAAAAATACTGCGTATCGTTTAATTGGCTATATGGCCTAAGAAACCAAAGACTTAAAAAAATATATCTCTACCACCGGTGGGGGAGGGGGGATGGAAAAGTTAAACTTGATTTTTACTTTCCCTTAACTATATGTTAATATGTAGGGGAGAGAGGGGTAATGGCGCTCACTGGGTAATGGCGCTCACCCCTGTAACTCTGTCAAAATAAAACTTAGCAAATCGCCACGGAGCGTGAAATGCAAGGGGAGGGGGTCTCTAACAGGCAACAATGCAAAAGGACAGTCAGCTTGCGTCATGTGACCGTGAAGTGAGTTTCTTCGTTTGTGGCCGCACTGATCTAATTTTCGGTGTCGTGTTTTTTGTCGATAAGTCCAAAATTTTAATGCTTATTAAATTTTTAATTTTACTTTTCTGACAGTAAAACTATTCTATTCTGTGATAATGTAATCAATTTTCAACAATTGCAAATGATTTTTTTTTACTTCAAATTAATTATAAAACTACCGTTTGGGGTAATACCGCTCATCTGAGCGCCATTACCCCTTAGAAAGTTTTTCAGACTGTGAAGATGAAGAGCAGCTTTGTGACGATGACAGTGATGATGAATTGAATGTGGATGATGAAAATTATAACAAAAGTATTATTTGCGAAGAAATTGGAAAAAAATAACGAGTTGTGGTATTGCTGCGCCATCTGTGGAATGTGGGCTCATGCTATGTGTTCAGTGTGGGATTCGCCAGATGGATATATCTGTGATTTAAGTGTCCAAAAATAAAATATTTCTATTTCTAATTTGTGTTACCTCTAATAATAGTAATTAGTTTATATTATAATTATAATAATTGAAGTTGATTTCACATCGAGACTTTACTCTATTTGTTATATTGAAAAAGGCTAATCTTACGTCCAAATGGGAATAATTGATGCTAATTTGTGATTGTAGACTTTACTTTTATTGTATAAGATTGATCTCATAAATATTTCTTTAATTAAAATGTATCTTACATGTTATATTCCAAAAAACATGTTTGAGCGTTATTACCCCATGCCCTGAGCGGCATTACCCAAAGCCAGGGGCAATGCCGCTCAAACATGTTTTTTTAATATTGGTTCACTACTACTAGTAGGTCAAAGATATATGCTTTTGGTGTTAAATTGTTGATTACTCGATAATTAAAGACTTTATTACCCATCTTAATTTGAATTTATAATAAATGATTTAAAAGATACACCATGTTTTCCTTAAGTGAGCGCCATTCCCCCTCTCTCCCCTATATATAATATGCAGGGTGTTTCAGAAGGAATAGTAAATATTTTAAGGGATGGTAATATAGAAGAATTGCAATAAAAAATTCCCTACAACATGTGTCCAATTTTTAATAGGTCCAGAGATATAGCTATTGGTATTACACTGTTTGCTATGAGTGTATTTATTTAATTTAACGATGTGTTATTATTGACACTGAATGTTTTCAACTGACATTGTGATTTGATGCTGTATTGTTTAAATATGCCGCACGTTTTTACACATGCTAAGTATGACGATATGGTAGTGTAAATTCGTGTGGCATATTTAAACGATACAGTACAGTAGTACATTTGGCCACAAATCACAATGGAAAACATTCTATGTCAACAATAACACATCGTTAAATTAAATAAATACGCTCATAGCAAACAGTGTAATACCAATAGCTATATCTCTGGACCTATTAAAAATTGGACACATTGTATTGAATTTTTTATTGCAATTCGTCTATACGAGCGGTTCCCAACCCGTGGGCCGCGGGCCAGTTGTGGGCCGCGAGCTGATTGGAACTGGGCCGCGGACGTCTAAGAAAAGATAAAAATTATATATATTTATATAAAATTATATATATACACTGGGCCTCAGCGTTTTTTTTACGGAAAAAGTGGGCCGCATATCAAAAATTACGGAAAAAGTGGGCCGCACATCAAAAAAGGTTGGGAACCACTGGTCTATACTATCACCCTTTAAAATATTTATTATTCCTCCTGAAACACCCTGTATATCAAGAGAAAGTATTGGATTCATGTCAAATATTTGATGTCGAGATTTTGATGGAAATACATGTTTTGAGGTCCTCTCCCCGCAAAAATGTCTGTTTGTGTGTTTCAAGAACGAAAACAGCAAGGAGGTTGAAATTTTATATTTAGGTTAGGTGGGACGTAAACACGAAGCTTTTAAATAAATCGGTCAAAAAGTAGGTCTACTAGTACTTTACTGATGTACTTTTTTTATTTATTTAAGGTCTATTTTCGTAGGCCTTTTAGGCAGGGCCGGCGCAAGCTATTCTGCCGCCCTAGGCAAGATATTTTTTTGCGCCCCCCCCCAAAAAAAAAACTTTACAAATTTAATTTGCCGCCCCCGCCCGAAAAAATTTTTTACCTTTTTTTTTAAAGACACAAAATAAAATTTTTGCCGCCCGCGGAACCAAAATTTTTAAAATTTTTTTCCGTCCGAAAATTTTTTTTTTTTTTTAGAGACACAAAATTTAATTTTTGCCGCCCGCGGAACTCTCTTGCGCGGAACCAAAATTTTTTCCCGTCCGAAAAATTTTTTTTTTTTTAGAGACACAAAATTTAATTTTTGCCGCCCGCGGAACCAAAATTTGCCGCCCTCAGAACATTTGCTCTTGCGCGGAACCAAAATTTTTTATTTTTTCCCGACCGAAAAAATTTTTTACCTTTTTTTTAGAGACACAAAATTTTTGCCGCCCGCGGAACATTTCTTTTTGCGCGGAATCAAAAATTTTTTTTTTCGTCCGCGGAACCTAATTTTTTTTCGGGTGCCGTTTGCGGAACCAAATTTTTTTTTTCTTTTTGCATTTTTGCCGCCCTCTTCAAGTTGCCGCCCTAGGCGGCCGCCTAGTTTGCCTAGTGGACGCGCCGCCCCTGCTTTTAGGGCAACTCGTGGTCGCTATTTATTCAAAAGATGCGAGCCTTTGAGTGATTAAATGACCACACAAAATTATTTAATAATATAATTGTTTCTTTAAGCTGATTGGAATTAACAGTCAAAACCGCCGAAGAGATTCCTTTCAAAAAGTCGAATCGTTTTTTTTTTTTGTTTTTTATTTAGAGAATATCATATGAGGTGGGAATTTATAAAAAAAAAGTTATTTTTATTATTTCCAAACCAATTATCTTTACTATTAATTACACTCTATTTATTCAACCTTAAAAGCTTAAAAAAAAAAAAAACATTTGAATATTTATTTATTTTTTTCTAAAGCTCGCTTCAATGAAGAGTTGAAAATTAAAAAAAAAAGATATAAAGTCATTGAATTCGAAGCAAAATAAAAAAAAAAGAGGGGATATATACAAAAGAATTGCTTACAATTCAAGTGTCTGTTTGTGATCGTCTATTAAAAGCCAATTGGGGGAGGACAATCAAATTAGTGAGCAACAGAACGCTTCAGATTACCAATTTTTGTTTTGATAAATTATTGAAAAGTTTATTCAAATAATGGATTCCATTCTATTTAATTTCATTCACAAATAAAAAAAAAGTTTTTTTTTTTAGCATGGTAGAATGTTTTTGACTCTCGTTTTTTTTTTTTTTTTTGTTTTTTTGTTAGGGGATTATTGACAGCCAGATCCCAAACCAAATAAACAAAAATTTATTTTTCAAGACCTGAGAAAAAAAAAAGAGAAAAAGAAAGAAAGATAGAGGGGAAAGAAAATGTCTCTTTTTTAAATTAACTCAATTTTTTTTTTCCTCTCAACTTTTTTTTTTTTTCAAGCTACTCTTTTTAAAAAAGAGGTTAATTTAATATTGTGGATAAATTTAATCTTCCAAATTTACAACTTCGGATTTTTTTTTTCGTATATGAGTTTATTTTTCGGATGTAGTTGTGAAACTCTTGGATATAATTTATTTTTAATTAAAAAAAATTTCATCTGTGAAAAGACTGGAGATTCTTAGAGAGAAAATATTATTAATGATTGGTGAAGTTTATTTCAAATAAATTTAATTCTGATGATATAAGAAATAGTGATTCTTAATTTCAAAGTAATGAAAAACTGAGAGCCGTTCCCTGCAGGGAAACGTGTACTTGCACGGGGCGGCAAAATCAGGGGGGTAACAGGGAGAAAAAAAACGGATATTTAAAAAATCACTGTCAGTGATAAAATCGAATAAACTAAATAATACGAGTAGGCCTACTACATACTACAACAATAATACTTTTATTTGATTTACAGTTTAATTTTTAATAAATAAAAAAAAAAATGTCCAATTTAAAAGTATTTCTGGGAATACTTTTCAATGTAAATTTGTTAAACAATGATGTAAATATTGATTATATTAATTTAAAATCCAAGACGAATGGGTTCGACTCCATACTGTTTGATAAATTTATTTAAATCATTTGTATACCAAATGGTATAAATCAGTTGTAATCAACCTGATCCATACCGGCCACTAGTGGCGGACCACCTTTCTTGGTGGGCAGTCGGAGTAGGAGAGTAAGGAGGTCAGGGTGTGTTTCTGTACACGGAAAGTACAGTGAGGGACAATATTAAGTCCAACCCATGCGTTTTCTACTTCTGATTATTTCATTGTTTTTATAAAATAAAATGAAAATCTTTATTGGAAATTTTCTAAGTTTGAACCATTAAAGTTTCCAATAAAAAATATATAATATGAAATAATCACAAGTAGAATGGTAGTAGTAGATGGGTGGGACTTATATTGGCTCTCTCGGTTGGGAAATTATTGAAATTAGTGGGAACGCCTGTGAGTAGACAGCCAGTCAAACGAGCCGAGTGAAGATCACCCCTCCAAGGCCTTGAGCCTTTCACTAAACAAAACTCTCCCCACCACTCACAGACACATACGCACAAATCACAGTGGCTGTTATTTTTCTCTGGACTCAGCGTGAGTTGACTCTCCTCTCCTGATGCGTTATGCCCCCTCCATGCTTCATCTCTTGACTGCGAAATCCAATAGTTGTGTGCTGTGCAACCAGTCAGTTTTTTTTAATATTTTTCTTCATGACGATTCGTCCATATTAATTTAAATTCTTATTTTATTATATAGAGATTTTTTTTTACATTTTTTAAGGTCTCGTTCAGCATTTAAGGCCATTTAGACACTATCCCTATTTATTTCAAATGATTGGTAGCCAATTCAAATGAAATATTTTTCTTGCTCGGAACGGGAATCGAATCCGGTACCCCAGGCACGAAAAGCTAATGTCTTCTCTCTGAGCCAAGAGTCACGGGTAAATTATTTTATTATTTAAATGTTTTCAATTTCTTATTCATTTCTTCAAATGCTAGTTCAATTTTAATCTTTGAGCATAGATATGGGAGAGAAAAAAAAGTGAACGAGAAAAGTCATTCGTTCTAACCAAAATATTTTTTATTAACCCTCTCAAGAGTTTGGAATATCGCTTTCTGATATTGATAAATATTGAAACTTGTTTTTTATTATATATATATATATTTTTTTAAATAAATAAATAAATATAAAAAAAAAACTTGTCTAGATGAAATTTAAGATGGAATACTTTCATTTTTTATGTTGTTTATTCATACTTTTATCTCAAAAAGATTCGATTGGTTGAATTTTCAATCAACATTTTCAATTTTTTTAGGTGGAAGGGGAAGATGAGAGGAGTGGGAGGGAGAGGTTTGGCAGAGTAAATTGCCGAATCATCAATTCCATTGCTAAAAAGAAGAGAGAGCGAGAGAGGGAGCTTAAATAAGCCATTTGCACACTTTTGCTATGCTAAGCATTATTAAATATCTCCCACCCCCTGCATATAGATATATTCTATCTAATCGCTATATTAATATGTCAAAATGTATTTCACCATTCATCAGTATTTATTTAATCTTTTGATGGTTATTTAAGTTATATTTAAAAAAAAAGACTTCAAAAACTCTGAATTAATTTAGAAGTAGGCCGGACTATAGAGCAAATAAAAATAATTTAGGTGGGGCAATTTTAATCATATCATAGAAAAAAAAGAGAGATTTTCAGCCAAACTGCCTGCGGAATACAGACTACTCTTCTAGGAAGCTCTCAATGTATGTTAATAAATCAATCTCTCAGTGCAGTGTGCAATATTATAAAATTCTGTAGACTCAAAAAATTAAGTAGATATCAGGCAAGAGGAATTAATTAAATAAATCAACTTTTTTTGCTGTCGACGCTTTGAGTCGCCATTTTCTTTGGAACAGATGGTCATTATATTTTAACATTATGAATTACATGAGTAAAAGCATAAGTTTATAATATTCTAGATGATGGCTGTTTTCAGATAAATGTGGAAAGCTGTGCCTTATTTCCGCAGTGGGGGGTCGGCTGATCTCATCACTCTTCCTCCCAGGGGCCCACATCTTGTGGATGAATGGCGATCATGAGCTACTCGAGCTGGGACTGGTAGTCCTTTTGTTCTTTGCTTGTTTGTCTCTTCCTTCTATATAGTTGCTTTTGAGGTTGTGGCTGTGATGAGATTATAGTGGTGAATTGGAGATATCAGCCAAATTGGGATTGTCCTGGTTAATAAAATTCCCAGGATAAGACGTTTCGGCCTGAAGCAGGCCAAATAAATTCAGGCCGAAACGTCTTATCCTAGGAGTTTTATTAACCTGGACAATCCCAATTTGGCTGATATCTCCAATTCTTCACTATAATCTTCCTTCTATATATTCAACAGGCATCAGGCCGAGTGACGGGCCGGCAGTTCTATTACTTTCCGGTTGAAAAAACTCATGTAAATTGTCATGTTACAGGTGTTTTATAATAGTTATAGCTTTTGACTAAACGAAACAATATGTTTCTCTGTTGTCAAAAATGTTTTAAATAAATCAAAATATAAAATTTGTTTTTTGATTTTTGGTTTTGCTTTGAATTAACTTTATTTCAGTGCTGTAGTCAGAATTTTTTTTTGGAGGGGAGGGAAGATAATTTCTCCTCCGAAATGAATACATTTTAAAGAATATAAAATAGGCCTATATTTTCTAAATTCTAACAGTAGCCTATTTAAAATTTTAATTCCATGTTTCTCTCTACCAGATATATATTTCCCTTTATTTATAATTTTCCAGGAATTCTGGGGGATTTGAACCTCTTATCTCCCCTCCTGGCTCCGGTCCTCTGTCTGTTGCATTATTATATTCAGCAAACGATATCTCCATTTCAGATAAAATATTAAATAGAAGGCTTTGTTTGAAAAAGATGGAATTTTTCAATCAATGCTTAAATAGACTGTGAGTAAACCAGTCAATATACGATAGCAAATTTGAGAGATGACTTTGTGTTTATGATCATGGCCGTAACTAGGGAATTTAGCTGGGGGGGGGCATGGGACCAGGCCTGGAAGGCCCCCATATTGCCTCAAATTTTCTTGGGGGGCGGGGGGCCGTATCCCCCCTAATTACGCCCATGTTTATAATTGGGCAAAATTGTAACTGTAGTCGAACCAGGTGTTCGAACGTGTTTTATTTAAAGATTAAATTTTCAAGCAAACGAGTGGGACTCATCTTAAAAGGCGAATAGAAACAAAAAGAAAAGAAAAAGAGAGAGAAGAAATATATATAATTTTATAAAAGAAAAACTTTGGAATTGACATTTAATTTAGGGAATCGAAAAGTAGAAACAATTTTATGGTTTTACTAAATGTCTATCCACTTTATTAGTTGTTATATTTCTTTTGTTTTTGTTTTTTTTGTTTTTTATTATATACGGTATGTGTCACTCGTAAAGTAACTAGAAAAATTCCATAAGAAAATAATTTAAGAATTTAAAAACAATAAATCATTTCTCCAATGCTTTTGGCTTTGTTCGATTAAATTGGGTGACGTTTTTTTTTTTTTTTTTTATATCATACGTCATTGAAGCGTGCTCTAGTTCATTTTTTTATATTAAAATACCATCTATTGAAAAAAAAATTTTAATTCATTGGCGCAAGAGATTAAAGATATCAAGGTTTTTGGCGCCTGACAAAGAAATCAGTAGCAGGTCCTAGAACTTTGATTTTTTTTTGGGAGGGGGTAGCTGGGGAGGTGATGAACAATATTTTATTTTTTTAAAAACCTGAAAAATTTTAATCTTTAAAAAAAATGGGCAAAAAATTGAATAAAAACGTTTCTTCGGTCAAGACATTGGACATATGATTTAGAGCCAGTGTGTCTGTTTATAGTAATAAAATGGGTTTGAGGCCTATGAGGGTAGCCAAACAATTTTTTCGAGGGGTGGGGGGGAAGTGTTCGGATGATCCGAAAATAAATCCCCCATCCCAAATGAATAAATTTTAAAGCATATAAAATATAAAATATTTTTTAACTAATAATGAATAATTTTATTTTATTCATTATAAATAATGCAAGAAATAATTCTTCAAGTTATATTTTATTTATGAACTCGCAATTTATTATTTTCTTTTTATTCACTCCGCAGAGAGTCTATTATTTATCACTTTATTATCTTTATGATATCAAAAATGAAATTTTATATATGTTAAAAAATTTTTTTCACTGATCCCATCTCAAACACCTCCATCCATAATTAATGTATTTCCCTGTCGTATTTTTATCTCCTTCTCCATCCTTTAAGATGCACTTCCAAAGGCTATATTATATTTCAAAAGATGTTCCTCTTTCTAGGCCTATAAAAAAAAGAAAAGGGATAATTTATTCAAATTCACTGAATAGACCAAGTGCAAAGAAGAGGAATAAAAAAATCAGAGAGAAAAATAAATTTAAAATTTGTTTATTTTAGTGAAACTAGTCTTCAGTAGCATATCAGGTGGAGGAGGAGAGGGGCGATCCACTAACTTTTGCGCACATATACTCAAAAATAGGCACAGTGAAATTAGGAGCCGATTTATATCAATAGTTTACAGTAGCCAATCATCTTTTAATTAAGGCAAAATATAATTGTTTGGAAATAATAGGTCTTTACGTGAATTTCAGAATATCTTCTCTTTTTCGATTAAACGCTTAAAAAGAATTAAAGTAATTAATCTATAGCATAATGCTAATTAATACAATCATCTTTTTATTTGCGGCAAAATCTATTTGTTTGAAAAATAACAACACACTTTCCGCCTTATAGAAAAATCATACTTAATGAATACCCTTCCTTTTTTTGGAATAGGTGCATAAGGTCCGAAGACCTATAACGACCAGTGGTCACATGCAGCCAAGAAGAAAATAAAAACAAAAGGAAAAGCATAAAAGAGGAACTCAACTGCGGGAACTGAGAAGATGCCTGTTGAGATTAGACTTGAAAGTCTGAAGATTGTAGGTTTTGGGGAAGATAGACGCAGGGAGCTTGTTCCAATCACGGGAGGTCATGCGGACAAAGGAAGATTGAAGATTACGTTACCACCAGTTGATGTATTTTCAAAATTCTTATTATTTCATTAACACTGGCCTAAATATATTCTTGTAATCCATTAGAACTCATTACTATAAAATATTTGGTCTATTGGTCAATTTTATCAAAGCCTGGTGCTGACAAATGAGAAAGATTTCTCATTTTAAATCTCTTGTTAAAGAAATGTAATGCAATCTAAATATAGAATATATAGTGAATGTGGTGTTGATCGAGAGTCTTGTGGCCTGTTGCAAAAAAGATCACAGAAAGGTCCCAGAAAGGCCGGAGATCCTGAGTTCGATTCCCGAGGGCAGTGATTATTGGTCCACCAACAAAAAAAATGTATTCCCAAATTGTTAAATGCATCTATGAATCGAGGTATTCATTGAATATTAATATCGAAAATTAAACAATAGGAGACAGAAGCAGGCATCTCGGTTATTAGTCTCCAAGAAATAAAACTCTGTTGAGGAAACAGTTTCGGCTTTAATGAAATATCGCCATCTTCAGTCCCATAATCGAGAGTATGAACTCGAATGACAGAGCATTGAGTCAAATAGTGGAGTTGTCAGTGGGTGTGTAATTATTATACATAAATTGTTTGTACAAAATACAATGCAATGCTTATCAGCCTATATAATTACGATGCGCCAAGTTTAAGTTACAAAATTGTTTTATACAGTCACTTTAACCCTTCAATTAATTATTTAACTATATTTGTTTAGAAGATACTTATGGGCTATTAGGTGTACAAATGGCAAGTAATGTTTACTTTGGGAAATTTCTCACAAATTAGTCGTAGGCCTATCGCGCACGAATACATAACTTTGTATTTTATTCATTTTAGGGGATTGAGGATATTTATGTTTATTGTTAAGTTTTTAATGATAACTAAGAGAATGTAAAATTATTTTCACCTCTAAAAAAAAAGAAAAAAACTAATAAAAAAATAAAATAAACCGTAGTTAATAAAAAAAGGTAATTTTTTTTTTTAGGTTAATATTATTATTTTAAGTGGCCTATAAAAAGCTCATAAATTTTCAAGTCAATTTAATCTGGTCTAGATTATATTT
>JAKCPI010019974.1:0-39952 GCA_023213315.1 Euborellia annulipes | reverse complement strand
AAAAATTGTCCATCTCTCTCTTCACACACCCACCTTCCAGCACACGGCGGATCTAGGACTATACAAGAGTTCCATTCACGATCCGCCACAATACTTCACCGCCTCTTTCACTGTGAGTCATCAAGGAAGAAAGGGGGAGAAAAAATTGTCTGTCTTTCTCCTCACACCCGCGGCCACGAGCACAATTGTCCAACCGCAAACATGTCCATTCCGTACACCACGCGCGCCAAGCTCAACGCACACGCTTCTCACGCACGCACAGAAACCGCCCGACAGACACTGATCGCACTATAATATTCGAGTTGGTCAGGCAATCTATCCGAGTTGGTCATAGCCCACCCTTACAAAATGCAACTTAATTCTACTTAACACTAGTACATGCAAAACAATTAATACCTATACATAAAAAATTTACCTCTCTCTACACCCAAGGGTTACACCCAACCACGTTTCCACCCCACCATTGGGGGGCGCGCCATCCCATCCCCAGCAGAGCTGGGATGGCCTACCCCCCCCCCCCACCAGCCTCGGACGACGCCCGCCGCCCGCTCAAGGCACCCACGGCTCACCGAGAAAATTTCGAGCCCCCATCTCTTCTGCCTCTCGTGACCAGCTTGAGGACCCCCCTCACGTGCTCAAAGGAGCCTTCCATTTGTTTATGCAAACCAATTCTAATACCTCCAACCTTCGCAAACCGCCAAATGAAACAATAAAAAAAAAAGAGTTGTTCGAGTGCAGGGGAAGAAATCGCAAACGGCCGAACAGACGTAAAAATTCCCCTTTTTTGTTTTCTTCAAAAAAAAACATTTGAAAAAGGGTGAAACTTTGGGAAAATCTTACCAAGGAGAGAACGGAAAAAAAAAAATGTAGAAGCCTCCGAACCAGGGGGTATACGGCCACTCGGCCCTAAACCGAAAGCGCACCCATCTACCCCCCCACCAAGCAAGCCTCCTACGAGCCACTCCGGGGCGGAGTGAGTGTGTGGTGACTAGTCACACACCCTTCCCCCCTAGGGCCCACCAAAAAAAAAATATTTCGACAGAAGAACATAAAACCAGGGAGAGAAAAAAAACATGAGAAGAGAAAAAAAACAACAAATCGAAGTCTACCCCCGCACCAAAATAACCCCAAAAAAAAAAAAAATATATATACATAGAAGCCAGCCCCTTGCAAAAAAAAAAAATCCACCTACAAAAAAAAATAAAAATATATATATATGGAAGGCCATCCCCCACCTGAAAACCCACCTACAAGAAAAAAAAAAATAACAACAAAAAAAATACTACTCACAACTATCGCGACCCAACCATCATCAAAACGGGCTTCATACGGGCCATCCCGCCCACATGGGCGGTGAAGAGAGGAACCAGTATGTGTTGACTAGGCACCTACCGCCCCCCCCCCCCCCTTTTGACCCTCCAAAAAAAAAAAAAAATATAGAAGCCCACCCGTCATATCCAAATGACACCAGCTACAAATACGGGGGTAGTATCCACCCACCCCCACCAAAAGCAGGCCTTTTACAGGGCTACCCTGACAGTTAGCCAGGATTCACACCCCAACCACCATCAAGACGGGCTTCATACGGGCCATCCCGCCCACATGGGCGGTGAAGAGAGGAACCAGTATGTGTTGACTAGGCACATACCGCCCCCCCCCCTCTTGACCCTCCAAAAAAAAAAAAAATATAGAAGCCCACCCGTCATATCTAAAATGACACCAAATACCAACAGCTACAAATACGGGAGTAGTATCCATCCACCCCCACCAAAAGCAGGCCTTTTACAGGGCTACCCTGACCGTTAGCCAGGATTCACACCCCAACCACCATCAAAACGGGCTTCATACGGGCCATCCCGCCCACCTGGGCGGTGAAGAGAGGAACCAGTATGTGTTGACTAGGCACCTACCGCCCCCCCCCCTTTTGACCCTCCAAAAAAAAATATAGAAGCCCACCCGTCATATCCAAATGACACCTGTCCAAAAACCACAGCTACAAATACGGGGGTAGTATCCATCCACCCCCACCAAAAGCAGGCCTTTTACAGGGCTACCCTGACCGTTAGCCAGGATTCACGCCCCAACCCTCACCAAGACGGCCCAAAACCCAAAAAAAACTCACCCAGAAACAAAAAAAAAATCATAAAACCAAAAATGCCCATATAAAAGCTCCCACTATCCAGGGGAATTAGCTGAACAAAAAAAACAAGCCCCACAACAAAAAGAATCAAGCCAAAAAAAAATTCAGAAAAACCAAAAATAAAATCCAGTATCATCCCTGTGAATCCCCGCAACAAAATTTCAATTTTAATATGTATAAATTTATCTCCGCGCCACGACCGGATTAGTGATTATGAGCTGACTAGGCTCACTTTCACCCGGCGCCCGTCAAGCACGACAAAAAAAAATTTTGAACCACGAGGAATAGTAAAAGCGAGAGAAAAAGAATATCCAACTCCAAAAAAAAAATCTTCAAATGAAAAACCAAAAATATCCAACCCCAAAAGAAATTTCAAAATGAAAACCAAAAATATCCAACCCCAAAAGAAAATTTTCAAAATGAAAACCAAAAATATCCAACCCCAAAAAGAAATTTCAAAATGAAAACCAAAAATATCCAACCCCAAAAGAAAATTTTCAAAATGAAAGCCAAAAATATCCAACCCCAAAAAAAAAATTTTCAAAATGAAAGCCAAAAATATCCAACCACCAAAAAAAAAATTTTCAAAATGAAAACCAGCATTATCTTCGTGGATTCCTGTAGCAAAATACCCATTCCAAATGTGCACAAATTTATTTCTACCCAAAAAATATCCAAACCCCAAAAAAAAGGAAAAA
Source organism: Euborellia annulipes (assembly GCA_023213315.1). NCBI lineage: Eukaryota > Metazoa > Arthropoda > Insecta > Dermaptera > Anisolabididae > Euborellia > Euborellia annulipes. The sequence continues at coordinate 37,114 of JAKCPI010019974.1, read as the reverse complement.
AAAACAAGACATGACCAAAAAAAATTTTATAACCCAACACCAAAACAAATACGCCCAATACGGGGTAATACGGACACCCGATCCTAAACCGAAGTACCATCCATATACCCCCACCAAAAACCAAATACCTGCAACCACAAAAAAAATTTAATAATGAAACTGCTAATAAATGAAAAATGAAATTTTATTTGAATTTCCTCTCTCGTCGAGTTTGCGCCTGCGCATCCAAGTTTTATACATTTTATACGTTTTATACATTTTATACATTTTATACGTTTTATACGAGTTTTATCCGCGATTTTTGTATAAAACTGCCAAATCGTGTATAAAACCCACTCTGATAATGAGCGATTTAAAAACCACAATTTTGCCAATTCCTCTCGCAATACCAGTTACCAGACCATGAGCTACGTCCCTTCATTTACTTTTTCAAACTGCATAAACCAATTCCCCCGGAAAATTATACCCAAAAAAAATTAAAAGAGCAAAACAAAAAAAATTTTATAAATCAACATCGCAGCCCGAGGCCGTCACGCCCACCCGGCCTACTCAGAATAAGAGCTAATCACCACGTCACCCGCCGGGAGTGAGGTGTCGCCTGAGGCGAGGCCCCCCTCCCCACCGCTCGACCGCGGCGCCTCGATTCTCAACTCGGGGTCCCCCCGACCCCACCCCTTCGCGTCACGCCGCCTCCGACCGGGACATTTTCGAGCGAAATGTCCCCGGCCCCTACACTCCAAAGCAAACACCTACCGCACCCTCTGAGCCTCCACCCTGTCCTGCTACGGCACCACCTGGACCGACCATACACCCCCTTCCTCCCGTTCTCCCAATTTCCGGGACCGAGCCCCACCCGCCGCGTTCATACCCGGACCGAGAGGTAAGAAGAGACACACCAAAAAAAAAATTTCGAAGCCTATTTTTGCAAGGCGACACTTCTGACACCAATGTAAAGTCTCGACTTCGTGGGTATTCTTACCTTCAGTGGTCGGGCCGGACGACGTTACTCCGAAGCTGATGCGCCCTCCGCTACCTATATAGTGGACGAAATTTGGGGTGGGAACCCTACTTTGTTAAAGAAACAACAATTTTTTGTGGGTGAAGTTAAAATGAAATTTAATGCATAATAAATAAAGAAAATTATTTTGACACCAATTTAAATTTTACATGAGAATAAAAAAATAAAAATATAAAAAAAATAATAATAAAATTTTAGAAAAATACACAGGACCAAGACAGAACTAGAGAGAGAAAAAAAAATGAAACAAAAAGAAAACACAATTCCTCACCCTCACGAAAATTTGGCATTCCCTTCCAAACAAAAAAAACAAAAACCACGAAAATGTGCTTTCAGAGTTTTCTCTCTCTCTCTCTCTCTCTCTCCTGAGTGGATGTAATACCAAGACAAACAAAAAACAAAATGAGTTAACCTCTCACAAAACGGAGTACAAAATGGCTGGGAGTCTCTCTATCTTAAATCTAATCCTAAAATTAGCCAGTCCCTAGTCTCTTCCCTACCCCCTGACCAACTCGAACACACACACGAACGCCAAAAACACACGGTGACTTCCACAGTACCTGACCGTCGAAAAACTGCTGTCGACGTCCTCACCACCGGGTCCAAGGTTCCAAAATCATCACTGGCGCCGACCCAATCTGCCACACCCGGAAATTACTCCCTCGCAGGCCTCAGGGTTCACCTCCGTCTCACAAAACGCATCAGACCAGAATGACCGACTCAATTCAAAAAAAAAACTGTCCTCGTGTCATTTTGCATCCTTCATTCGTTTCAAACTTGGTCTGAAGAGATCTGCCCTCTGGCGACGTTTTTCGAAGTTTTGTTCTTCTGTCTCATTCGCTCTCACGAGGGATTCCTTTTTTATTTTTCGAGGTCTATAGCTGGCATGTTTAGAATGCGTTGGGCTGAATCAGCTTAAATCTACTGATATCCTGTCTTGAATTGCGCTGGTCAGCTTATTCACACTTCTCGAAAAACAAAAAGGAATGCTCTCTCCAGATCGATATAAAATCATGAGGCCCGGGCCCGCCTCGTTACATTAGAATGGGAAAATATTTAAATTCGGTTACCATGGCAACCATTTCACCTATCTTCTCTAAGAAGTACAAGAGTAAAGTGGTCTTCAAAATATTTCAATGACAAAATGAGAATATACATTTCAAAGAGCATCTAAAAAATAATTGATTTTTGAATTTTAATAAAAATCGTTGGAGAGAATTTTGAGAAAATCGAAAAAAAAGTACATCAGTAAAGTACAAGTACTCTTTGGTCGATTTTGTTCAAAAGCTTATTTTAACGCCCAAGGTGGGTGTCTAAGTTAAATATAAAATTTCTGCTTTCTAGTTCAATTCCTTCATGCTTTAAATTGAACCTCAAAACGTGTATATCTATCAAAATCACGACATCGAATTTTTGACATTTCTCTCTCTATATATTAACATATATATAGAAGTAAGAGAAAGTAAAAATAATACTTTAAAATGACAAAGTAATTTATTATTACAAATTTTGAAACCCCCCTCCCCTCCCTCTTTAAAATTAAATTTCTCGGAATTTGATTGCATATTTTATTACTTTAATAATAATAATAATATTATTTTATCAAGACTCTTTTTACAAACATTTGCCAAACATCAAATTCTCATTTGAAATGGGTTTTAAAGCAAATAGCATCCAGCAAGTGGAATTTGAATTTAGTTATATAAATTGCACGTTGGAAAAAGAGAGAGAGATAGAGAAAGGTTTTTGAAATGAGCATCAAAAACTATTTTCTCTATGATATAGAAGGAGGCTAAAGAGCGAGTAGTGTTGTTGCCGCATATCTTTTTCAGAAAAGTGACTCGTAAAAAAAGAACTAGAGTAGAAATTGAAGTAGAGAGAGAGAGAATTCAAGAGGAACAACCATTTCACAACTTTTTTTTTATCTATGTGTGTGTGTGATGATTAAGGTCAGAGGTCATTTTGAGTTCGCTGTCTCTCTCTCACTCATAATACAGTAATCGCTCTTCTCTTCTCCTCTCATCTCACCCTAATTACTTTTTCTTTATAAAATACCTCAAGCTTTAAATTAATGGCGCGATAAACACATCAATGATGATTTGTATATTCTCTTTTTAGTGGGTAAATTGACAAAACGCTTGACAGTGCTGAGGGACTTTCTTTAATCATGTGCCGCAATTTATTTGACAACTCGCTTCAGACAATTAAATATGCCTTTTTAAGGAATATATAACTTACACACACACACACTAACACACATACCAGTCATTTATCTTAAAAAAATTATCATTGTATTTGCTTTAGGTATTTTATAAATTCTATGAATAAATCAATAATTGCTTACTGATCTTCTATACCAAGGGTCGCGGGCTCGGATCCCTGATGATTTTATTTAAGCCATTTGGATACCAAAATTCCGGGACCCCCAATAAATAACGGTAAAAAGCCTTATATGGCCTAAGTTGTGTCTGTGTGTATTTGAACAAAATATCTCAAGAACGAAAAGAGCTAGGAGGTTAAAATTTTATATTTAAGTTAGACACCCCCTGGGACGTGACACGAAGCTTTTGAACAAAATCGGCCCAAAAGTACTAGTACTTTACTGATGTAGTTTTTCAGTTTTTTTCGATTTTCTCAAAATTTGCTCAAACGATTTTTTTTTTTAAATTCAAAAATCAATTATTTTTTAGATTCTCAATAAAATGTATATTCTCATTTTGTCATTGAAATCTTCTGAAGACCACTTTACTCTTGTACTCCATAGAAAAAATAGGAGAAATGGTTGCCATGGTAACAAAATATAAATATTTTGTCATCTATATATAATAATTGCGGAGTGTCCGTCTGGCCGTCTGTCTATCCATCTGTCTGTCTGTCTGTCCGTCCGTCCGTTTGTCACGCTCTGATTGACCAACTTCCCTTTGGGATTTTTTTTTTTAAACATTCACACTTTTTTTCTCATTCACGCTCACACTCACACACACATTCACACAGTCTTTTCGGCTACTCAGGCCATTTAAGACTTTAGACGATAACCGTTGTAATTAATATATATATTGGGGGTTCAGGCATTTCTATTTAACTGGAATTTTGAAACGAAATAAAGAAATATTTAAGTATTCTTTTCATTTGTGTATTCTTTGAATGTGAAACAAATCCTCAAACAGGCACTGGATTGGAATACGTAGTAATAATAATTTTCAGCCCCCGGGTGTGGCGTAGTAGGTAGCGTGCCTACCTCCTATACCAAACGTCGCGGGTTCGGACCCAGGCAGTCCGATGATTTTATTTAAGCCATTTGGATACCAAATGGCTTAAATAGAAATGCCTGAACCCACAATAGATAATATATATTACAACGGTTATCGTCTAAAGTCTTAAATGGCCTGAGTTGCCGAAAAGACTGTGTGAGTGTGAGTGTAAATAAAGTGTTAATGTTTTTTTACAAAAAAAAAAAAAAAAAAATCTGGTGTGACTGGCGCACAGCACACAACTTTCTCTTACCTTTGGTAATCGAAAGTTGTGTTCTGTGCTTGTCACACCAGATTTTTTGTGTCGACATATATTTAGTTCCCGACAGTACGGAACATTTGAATTCAGATGTAAAATTTATAAGTATGGGAAAATATTTATATTTTTTTACCATGGCAACCATTTCTCCTATCTTTTCTATGTAGTACAAGAGTAAAGTGGTCTTCAGAAGATTTCAATCGCAAAATGAGAATATACATTTTAAAGAGCATCTAAAAAATAATTGATTTTTAAATTTTAAAAAAAATCGTTGGAGCAAATTTTGAGAAAATCGAAAAAAACTGAAAAAGTACATCAGTAAAGTACTAGTACTCTTTGGGCGATTTTGATTAAAAGCTTATTTTTCCGGTCCCGGGGAGTGTTTAAGTTAAATATAGAATTTCAACCTCGTAGCTCAATTCCTTCATGCTTAAAATTGAACACACACACACACACACACACACACACACACACACACAGACACACAGACAGACAGACCATGTCGCGAAAACCACTTTTTTGGATTCAGGGGACCTCAAAACGTGAAGATCCATCAAAATCTCGACATCGAATTTTTGACATGAATCCAATACTTTCTCTCTATATATATATTACATATATACATAGGTAAGAGAAAGTAAAAACAATTAAGAAAAGTCGAGGGTCCGCCGCAGCTGGCCCGGCTAGTGCTTATAAATTTTACATCTTGAAATTCGAATGTACCGTACTGTTAGAAACTAAATATATGTCGACATAAAAAATCTGGTGTGACAAGCACAGTGCACAGTTCACAACTTTCAATTACATTAGGTACGAGAAAATGGTATGCTGTTCGATCATATACACCAGATTTTTTATTTGAGATTTTTGAAATTTCGAAAAAATTTAATTATATATACGGTACTCAAAAATTATATTTTATTATAATTAATTGACTGATTTCAAGTTAGTGATTGGTTAGTTTCTCTTCCCACCTCTCTTGTATTATTTATTGCCTAGGAAAATTCTCTGCCAGGACACAACTGTCTATTTCTTTATGTCTATACAACAAAAAGCATCGTTATTTTTTTGTATGAATAATTTAATACCATTTCCCGATATAATAATGAAATCCCATTGAATTTGATTGGCAGACAAACTGGTTGGATGCCATGGTTGGCTTCTGATGCATGAATAGAGAGAGAATTTGCTATCATTTTTTTTTTCATTTATTTTAAATTATGCACACTTAATTGGCTATGCTAGCTACAGTATAAGCGATTTACAGTACGCCACCCTTGGAGTTGTGTGACAAGGTGTAATCCACTATCCTGTCTCGTTTACATTAAAACAATAATTACTTTTTTTTCATGGAAGGATAAAGTGGAGGCAACCAAATTTGAGATTCCTATTGAGATCCTCGTTTATTTACCCGAGGTGCTTACGTGTACGGAGACACACACCTCAAACCCAACCGGCCTCTGGCCGTAGCCATCTACCGGCACCCCGTGAAGTTACATTATTTCCTATCTCTAACTCCTCTTCCTGCGTTCGTTTCTAAGTAGTGAACTAATTCTTATTTCTGGTTCCTTTTATCCAACCTCTTCTAGGCTAGGGCGGTCCTAGTTGAGGGGGAACTCCCTCTGCATCAGCTCCTTTCGAAGAACGCATCCCTAAGAGGGAACCTTCCACAGGACGGGATGTCACAGCAACTCCCTCTCCTCGTAGAGTTGCCTGGGGGCTATTGTGGGGTTAAATAAATATTTTTATGATGATAGATGAATTGTTGCTGGTTTCAGAGGATGATTGAACAGGATAAATAAAACAGCAAAAAATTATCAGTAATCGCCCTATACTATATATTTTCGCCCGGGCGTTAGGCCGAAATATTTGCAAAATATATGGTATAAGGCGATTCCTGAAAATCTTTTCCTGTTTTAGTTCTCCCGTTCAATCTTAAATATTTTTATTTAATGAAAAAATCTCACACGCTCAAGATTTGAAAAGGGATCTTCTTTGTAGAAGCCGACACCCTAGCCCGCTACACCAGCGAGCCCCTTTCTCTGTGAATATTCAGACCTTTCGGGCAACATTTATTCGGCCATCCTCAGTGAACAATTCTATTGAGAGAAAGTTAAGTCTATAATTATACATAGTTGGTATTTTATTCTACTATGTATTCTATGATGATATATGAGATTAAAAGTCTTTATAAAATTAAAATTTGCTATTTTCTTAGGTCTAGATACATTATAAAAACTTTAAAACTAATATAATTTAATTAAATAGAATACATAGTAGAATAAAATATATATAGACTAAACTTCTCAATAGAATTGTTCACTGAGGAAGGGCGTATAAATTTTGCCCGAAACGTCTGAACATTCACAGAGAATCATATTAAAAAGATCTATTAAGAAATTATATATGATTACAACACTTATAAATAAAAAAAAAAAAAAAAAAAAAAACTTAAGATCGTGTATATTTAACAACATTTGCCCTGATGAAGGTCGTGATAGGAGACAGAAACGAATAAAAAATTAAATAAAAATGTGCTTGGCTTAAAATTTAGTTTTTATTAATTCAAATTTAGCACTTGTTTCGGAAAATTCTTTAAAAAAAAAAAAATACGCCCATAAAAATCCGTCAAGAGGTTTCCGAGTTAATTCAACCCAAACAATTAAACAAACCCTCTATCAATATAAACAAAAAAAAAACTAATTATCTAAAAAAAAGAAAAAAATAATGAATAAATAAATAAATAAAAGTCTTTTTTTTTTTTTAAACTGATAAGTAGATTAATTAAACACTCATAAAGGGTCAATTATCTTTCGTTGGGAGAAGAAAATAAAATAAAAAATATATATAAATATTAATAATTTCTAAAATGCAAATGAGCACATTGTTTTAATGACAATTTAAAGAGGGGGGGGGATAATTATAAGACGCTAAAAATAAAAACGTTTAAATTTTGATGATTAGAGGCCAATTAGCCCTCTCTCTATCTCTATCTCTCTCTATCATAAACAACAATGATTATTTAGAGCCGCCATATTTTTCCAATCACCATATTGAATGTAAATAATATGCCCGGGCCATTAGGGGATTAAATAGAGGGGGGTGGGGCTAATTTATCTATGGTTGAATAAGATTTATTAATTAGTTCCTGTTCTCTAAAATAGAGAGGGAGAGGCCTAATATATCCGGGTTTAAAACAAAATAGAGTTTTTCAAGGGAGTCTAATTTACAAATTAAAATTAATGACAACACTAAAAAAAAAAAAAAAAACATGATAGTAACAAAAAAGAAAAATCTGGTGTGACTGTCGCACAGCACACTTATTTTATTTTTTTTTTTATTAAATTATTTATTTTATTGTTTTTACAATTAAATAAATTTATTATTTAATATTATAGATTATTTATTATTATTAATAGAGAAATTTTTGTGAACGTAAATGATGTTTGTTTGTTTTCCAACTGATCTTTTGTGACTGGTCACACAGAACACAACTTTCTCTTACCTTCGGTAATCGAAAGTTGTGTTCTGTGCTTGTCACACCAGATTTTTCGTGTCGACATATATTTAGTTTCCGCCGATATATTATAATTCAAGATGTAAAATTTATAAGTATGGGAAAATATTTATATTTTGTTACCATTAACATATATATAAGAGGTAAGAGAAAGTAAAAATTGAAAAGTACACCAGTAAGGTACTAGTACTCTTTAGCCGATTTTGTTCAAAAGCTTCGTGTTACGTCCCAGGATGTGACAAAGTACTATGCTATGGGATACTTTGTCACACTTGAATTTCTTAGGGAAAAACAAATTAATTCATACTTAGACATTTACTAGAAAGCTTATTATTTTACGCAATCTGTACAAAGGTATGCACTATTTATTTACATATTTGTTTTGATTCAAACACTAATCAAAATCTGGTAAAAAAAAAATCACAAGTGAAAATTGTGACAAAGTACCCCGCTTTCCCGACCATCAATATTATTAATTAACCATCCAGGCAAATTGATTTATAAAATTTAAATAAATCTTCATGCTAATTATCATCCTATTTCATAGATTATATTTATTTACATTGTAATACACACAATAGGCAATTGACAAGTGATTTGATTATAGACACTTTATATTTGACAACTCTATTACTGTTTAAAGGAATTACTGTTTTTATTAAGAGGCTTCCTTCCTTCCTGGCTACTTTCCTCTGAATCTCACCTTATCATTTAAATAAATACTCATAGGACTGCCTTGCACACCCCATGGCTTTTAAAGTTATTAATTTTGAAAATTTTCAATATCTTTAAGAGAGAAGAGATGGTTTTAAAAAAATCTGGTGTGACCGGTCGCACAGCACACAATTACTCTTATGGTCTTACTTGGTAAGAGAAAGTTATTAATTTCCACCGATATATTAGAATTCACGATGTAAAATTTATAATCATGGGAAAATATATTTTGTTATCATGACAACCATTTCTCCTATCTTTCTTTTCTATGAAGTCCAAGAGTAAAGTGTGCTTCAAAAGATTTCAAGAGCAAAATGAGAATATACATTTTAAAGAGCAACTAAAAAATAATTGATTTTTGAATTTAAAAAAAATCGTTGGAGCGAATTTTGAGAAAATAAAAAAAAAAACTGAAAAAGTGCATCAGTAAAGTACTAGTACTCTTTGGCCGATTTTGTTCAAAAGCTTCGTGTGACGTCCCATGGGGGGTGCCTAACTTAAATATAAAATTTCAACCTCCTGGCTCTTTTCGTTCTTGAGATATTTTGTTCACAGACACACACACACAGACACACAGACAGACCATGTCGCGAAAACCACTTTTTTGGATTCAGGGGACCTCAAAACGTGAAGACCCATCAAAATCTCGACATCGAATTTTTGACATGAATCCACTACTCTCTCTCTCTATATATTAACATACTGTATATGGAGGTAAGAGAAAGTAATTGTTTTGAGAGCTAGTGGAATAATAATTCATTTTTTTCCTCTTTCACTCTATGATTAAGTTCAGAACTAAATTCTTAATTAACTCCACCAAGTTTCGGGAATGCTGACTCTTAATAAATATAATTAAATCATCCAAAAAATCATTCTTATTCATATATTGTTTCTTTTTGTTTCAGGTGAGTGAAATTCATCCACTTCATCATCAAGTTCACTTCATTCTAAGGTCTTTTTTTGCTCCTAATTATATTTTCTAATTTAATTTACAGGCATAAGCCTTTTTTTTCTTTCCCTTACTGCACGCTACGTCATCAAAAGAGACATGAAATCTTTAAATATATTGATTTCCACCTCACATGTGTTTGTTGGGTGTGCAAAATATTTAAAGGCTCGCGTCACTTTAGGTGACGAAGTGTAAGCAGTGGGCCTTATCTAACCTTTAGAGCGATGTAAAAAAAAATACAACGGAAATAGACGTGAATCGTATGTTTGAGGAATTCAAATTTAATTTCTTTACTTCCAAAGATAGTCCACTTTTACTTTTTTACTTTCACATACTACACTGCGCGTCTAATATAGTGGAACACTTTGTTTCTCCTTAAAAAGACCTCTTCTAATCTACCTTAATGATATTCTAATTTAAGAAACATTTAATATGAATTATCTTAAACATTTCTAAGTAAATTTAACACAAATAGAAATCATTTTAATCAATTTAATATAAATTTAAATAAAATAAAGAAAAATATGTCGATTTTCAATTTGAGGGCAAATCAACATAATTTCGATATAAGTTCGATATGACTCAGAGTGGCTCGTGGTAAAAATTTGCATGTAATTTGGCTATATGGTGAGCTGAAGCCTAAAATAAAATACAGCCATCATTTCACACAACAAAATTATTGTTGAATTTATTACACGAGTGCTGGAGGCACGAAAGACTACGACCTTTGTCCTGAGGATGGGTGACGTATAGTCCCCGAACGTAGACATTGGTAATAAATAATTTTGGGCCGAATTAAGTCTATTTTCTTCACCTTACCTGTAAATTAGACGGCCTTCCTTCATACGATTCGATATGTTTTGTTGGATTTTAATTAAAAATTTTGTTTTTATAAGAATTTCCAATAAAATAGAGAAAAACTGAAATGGAAAGATTATTTTAAAATTTTAGAAAATTTCGACTTTTGTCTTTCAGGTTTTTCACTGAGGTTGCTCATTTAATCGGACTTCCTCAGGATATATATATAATATATATGTAATTTTGATTAAAAGTTCTAAATAATTGTAAACGTAAAATGTGAGAGGTAAAAATTTTTCAAATTAAAAATATTGTAATAGTATTTTATCTGTAAAATATGATACATCTCTAAAAATATGTTTTTAAGGTTCTGATGATGGCTTAGGCGAGCCGAAACGATGTCATATATGGACCCTGTTATGCATTAGTGTGTCAAGCGCCAAAAAATTAAAAATAGAGTTAAGCACGGAATATTGTTTCAAATGCTATAATTAATAGTATTTTTTATGAAATATGTTAAAAAAAAAATTATATTTAATGTTACTTGCACAAATGACAAAAAAATTATATATAATCCAATGAAAACAAAAAACTTTAATGTTAATTTTGTCAAATCTCGGTATAGCTGGCTCTTGACATACTAATGCGTAACAGGGTCCACATAGGCCTACATCGTAAACCAGAAAAGAAAAAACCTCTAATAATAAATTTATCTTAATTTATTCAAAATTCCACTCACTCACCATCCTGAGGAATTCCGAGTAAATGAGCAACGACAGTGAAAATCCTGAAAGACAAAAAAGTCGACATCTTCTAAAATTTTAAAATAATCTTTCCATTTCAGTTTTTCTCTATTTTATTGGAAATTCTTACAAAAACAAAATTTCTAATTTTTTTTTTTTTAACATTCACACTTTTTTCTCATTCACACTCACATTCACACACACATTCACACAGTCTTTTCGGCAACTGAGGCCATTTAAGACTTTTTACGATAATCAGTATGTTTAATATATCAATTGGTATCCAAATGCCTTAAATAAAATTATCGGACTGCCTGGGGTCCGAACCCGAGACGTTCGGTATAGAAGGTAAAATTTGTAATTAAAATCCAACAAAACATATCGTGATTATGTTGATTTGCCACACAAATTGAAAATCGACATATTTTTCTTTATTTTATTTATATTGTAATTATTTATTAAAATTGATTTGTGTTAAATTTATTTCGAAATGTATAAGATATTTCATATGAAATGTTTCTTAAATTAGAGTATCATTAGAACAAGTCTTCTAAAGAAGAAACAAAGCGTTCCACTTTTTTTTGACGAGCAGTGTGTATAGAAAAAACCGCGAGTTTGACAGCACATCACATAACTTTCATGAGAGGTGCGCTTACTCACACATCTGTTTTTTTTTTTTTTTTGCTTCAAAGAAATGGCATGATGAACAATTTAAAAAGTTCTTAAACTTTTTATTTTTGTGTGTTTAATTACCTTGCACGAATGTCCTTGACTTGCTCACTATAATAAATACTAGTATTACCTATGCATGTGTCCTTGAGAGATTTTATTATCTTGACAGGAACATTATCCTCTTGAATTGAAAAAGGAAATATTTTTATGATAAATATTTAAGGGTTTAAAGAATAAATGAGTACGCAGAAGAAACCACTTTGAATAAAAGAAAATTGCAAGATTTTTGACTAACAAGGGAATGTTAAATGATAGGTTGAAAAGGGGATGTAACGTTAGTGCATTGACTTAAGTAGGTTCAGGGGCGACGTCTAAACATACTTTAAAAAAAACTACACTATTATAAGGAATTTTTCAATGCGGTTTTTTTTTAAATGAATTATATTCATAAGAGATTATTGGGACATCGAGCTATAATTTTTTTAATGACTTATTAAAATATTATCGTAATTAATTATTTTGTTATCAAGCAAATACAAAAAAACAATCTATCCCAATAATCTTTAATTTTGTTTTTAAATTTAAAAATGAATTTATTGTTATTATTAATCACATATTAATTAAGAAATTTTTAAAATAAGCTTAGATGATTTATTTAAAAACCACCTATCAAATTAGTTCAGCATTCTTGCAATAGATGGCAGGCTAGGCTAACAGCCGATATAGTATTAGCCTATATTTATATATTTTTATTCTTTTATAAAAGATATAATATACATAATAATAACATTTATAAAGTATTTATTGTTAAAAGATCAATGAATATCAACCATATGCATTAGCTACCATTCTGACATCTCTTGGCAAATTTTTGAATTACTTGATATTTTGGGCATCCTTTTTATGACACACAACGCCATCTTATCGGGAAGAACATGCGTAACAACCTCAGTCCTGTTCCCCCTTAACACTACTCAATTTCCCGACATTGGTCACCCATTCACAATTCAACCTCTTAACAAGTGATGTGTGACCCGACCTTTACTTTTATACTTCCATCAATTTTCTTTTTTTTTTTTTTGAGAGTCCCGTTTTTTTAAAGGGAAAATATGTTTGAAGACAGCATTAGGATTCAAAAGATTTGGTAAGGGGTGCTTTTTTTTTACCCGGTTGGGTAATGTGCTTTTACTGTCACCAGATTTTTAAAAATCACTCGTACTTTTTGCCATCTATACAGTGTATTAATAGTAATAAATGGGGAGATCCGGCCTGAAGCTCATTCAATCATCAATATGAGCTCTTATTTAATCATATGATTAGCCCAACTAGAAAAGACTCGAAAGTTAGCTTATCGGAGGGCTAGCTAGTTAATCAGAACTGAAACAACCGACCCTTGAAAAAGATTTCAAAGTTATAACTACAACATTATGAAAATAAAAAAAAGCATATCAAAGATCCATCAAATAGCAAGTTTTATTGAATAAACTGTGTAAGAGCGAGGGATGCAGTCAGGACCAGATGGGGCAACTTCATTTCACACGCACATAATGATTTATGGTAGTTTGTTATAAAGAAGGATGATATGATGAAGAAAAATAAATTTTTTTTGAAATTAAATTATACGAGGGTGTCTCCTCTGCTATTGGTCAGAGGGATTTGACTTTAATATAGAAGAACTGTTTTATAATTCAATCTCTCGTATTTGTCAAACAATTTTTTGATTACTTGTGACTGTACAGTCTGCGTCACAAGTGGTCGAGATTGGAGACTTGAGCTGAGTCAACCAAACCAATATTTTTAAAATAAATACATGTCTTTTTTAGCATTTTTTTGCAGTTACTTGTTAAAATGTTTTAAATTCGTGAGCATTTTACCTAATAGAATGCGTTTTTTTTTTTTTTTACTTTCTCTTACCTATGTATATATGTAATATATATATAGAGAGAAAGTATTGGATTCATGTCAAAAATTCGATGTCGAGATTTTGATGGATCTTCACGTTTTGAGGTCCCCTGAATCCAAAAAAGTGGTTTTCGCGACATGGTCTGTCTGTGTGTGTGTGTGTCTGTGTTCAATTTTAAGCATGAAGGAATTGAGCTACGAGGTTGAAATTTTATATTTAAGTTAAACACCCCCCCGGGACCGGAAAAATAAGCTTTTAATCAAAATCGGCCAAAGAGTACTAGTACTTTACTGATGTACTTTTTCAGTTTTTTTCGATTTTCTCAAAATTCGCTCCAACGATTTTTTTTTTAATTCAAAAATCAATTATTTTTTAGATGGTCTTTCAAATGTATATTCTCATTTTGCAATTGAAATCTTCTGAAGACCACTTTACTCTTGAACTCCATAGGAAAGATAGGAGAAATGGTTGCCATGGTAACAAAATATAAATATTTTCCCATACTTATAAATTTTACATCTGAATTCAAATGTTCCGTACTGTCGGGAACTAAATATATGTCGACACAAAAAATGACTGGCGCACAGCACACAACTTTCTCTTACCTTCGGTAATCGAAAGTTGTGTTCTGTGCTTGTCACACCAGATTTTTTTAAATTACGATTAATTAAAATTTTTTTTTTATATATTTATAGATAATGCAAAAAAAAACTCTCTCATGAAATTTGTAATTTTTTTTTAAATCTAAAAATGTAAAAATCCAACCTATAAATATTAAATAAAGTGGTGACCAAGTCAAAAATATTTAAACATTAACGACCAAATAGTTCAGCACTCATGCAAAAGATGGCAGGCTTGTCTAACAGTCGACATTATCAGATCACTTATAAGCCTATATTTATATGTTATAAATGATATATAATAATATTTGTAAACTATTCATTATTAAAAGATCCGCGAAAATCATACAAATACCTGAGATTAAATATAACCCTACTATGCGTCCATCTGTTGGCAAATTTTCGTAATAGTTGGGCTTTTTGGGCTAAATTTTTAAGACCTCTAACGCCATCTTTTTGGCAAAAACATGCGAACAGTTTAGTTTGCCTGCTAAAGCGCCTTAAAACAACACTAGCATTTCGTTTGCCTAAGCTCAAGGCTCCACACTCTCGGAAATATTGTGGCGTCAACAGTCAAATCATGAACGAAACCATAATATTCATAGTCAGAATATAAATAAGTTATATATAAATTAATTTTATATACAACAACTTATTGTTCATATGACTAATTCTGAACTTATATTCAATTAAAGTACAGATGATGGTTCTTAATAAAATGACCGAAATGTTTCCAGATGATTGAATGAAGCTCTCAGAGGCTGTATCTTTCCATTTATTGCTCTTAATACAATGCACTTATAAATTTTTGCAATTATTCTTAAATAGCAAAAGGTGTATTTAATTCATGGACGAAAAAACAAGCCGCTCCGTCGGCGGGCTTCGCATCTAGCCGGGGGGGGAGGGGGGCTCGCCTCCCTGGGCCCCCAAGATGGGAGCCCCCTCTAGCTGGCGCGGGCCCGCCTGCAGCGGACCCTCGCCTTTTTTCTCAATTTTTCAGTCAACTCGTTTCAGGCAATTAATAATCAAAATACATATCTGACTTATTAAAAAATTCCACCCTCTTATGTTAAAATGAATACTGTATATACTGGCGGAGTATCCGTTTGTCTGTCTGTCTTTAACCAATCCGAGCCGCATCATCGATTTCTGTAAGGAAAAAAATAAATAAATAAAACAAGTTTTTATTTCATGTTTCTTTTCATACAATGACTCGCACTAGGCGAATGTACTTTACAATTTTGTAGTATAAAGGCTTCGCGAGATTATTTTATTTCCTCTTTTCCTTAGTCTTTTTAGTGTAATTTGGGCGAGTTTGATGGGTTACAGTTTACATTTTTAGGAAGTAAGGAAAAAAAAATAAAAAAATTTAATTATATAACAATTTGTATTATATTTCATTTGAGAGATTTAATTATTTAATTAATTGAATTAGTTTTAAATTTTAATTGGCTTTAATTTTTCATTTAGCTTTAATTTTACATAATGCAAGACAAAAACTCAATGTTTTTCAATGTGTGCAAATTTTGAATTTTCTGGAATTTTTTGCGTTTTCCCTTTTGAGAATTTGGTGACACGAGTTTATTTCCTGGACTCTCCTTAACAACCTCTATAGGACTGCAAAATTTCTTTTCAAAATTCCAACGGCAAATTGGTCAAACAGAGACAGACGGATCCTTTGAATGATATCGGGGACGGAGCCCCCTGCAGAGATAATAAAATAATATGAACAATTTTAACCTCTTGATTTTTTACCATATTTTTATTTTATTTTTATTTTTGTTAGGATAGAATAGAAGATTAGGAAATCGACGCGTACGTAATACACCCGAGTGACTCTGACTTAAGGCTCCATTTAAGATAATGTTATATGCAAACTCGTGTTCCATTCAGGGCGTATTAGAGGTCCAGATAGGATCAGTTGGCCGCTCAGTGAACCGTTCAGGGTGGTTGCTTGCTCGCCCCATGAATAAACTACACACTACACTACATCTGGCCTAAATCCTGCTTTAGAGATAGAGGATATATAAAATTTAAATCATCATTCAAACACAATAGAGATTATTTATAAATACTTTTTTACTTACCTATATATGTAATATATAGAGAAAGTATTGGATTCATGTATTTTTAAAATAAGCTTAGATGATTTATTTAAAATTCAACAGTCTAATTAGTTCAGCATTCTTGCTATAGATGGCAGACTAGTCTAACAGCCGATATAGTATTAGCCTATATCTGGCCTATATTTATATATTTTTATGCTTTTATAAAAGATACATAATATATAATAACATTTATAAAGTATTTATTGTTAAAAGATCAATGAAAATCAACCAAATGCATTAAATATTATTAGCTACCATTCTGACATCTCTTGGCAAATTTTCGAATTACTTGATATTTGGACATACTATTAATGACACACAACGCCATCTTATCGGGAAAAACATGCGTAACACCTTTTCCGCCTTAATTTATTCAATTAATGACATCTATTTATTTATAAATTTCGTTCTTAAAACAAAAATTCCATTTTTACTTTCTCTTACCTATGTATATATGTAATATATATATAGAGAGAAAGTATTGGATTCATGTCAAAAATTCGATGTCGAGATTTTGATGGATCTTCACGTTTTGAGGTCCCCTGAATCCAAAAAGTGGTTTTCGCGACATGGTCTGTCTGTGGGTGGGTGGGTGTGTGGGTGGGTGGGTGGGTGGGTGGGTGTGTGTGTCTGTGTTCACTTTTAAGCATGAAGGAATTGAGCTATGAGGCTGAAATTTTATATATAAGTTAAACACCCCCGGGACCGGAAAAATAAGCTTTTAATCAAAATCGGCCAAAGAGTACTAGTACTTTACTGATGTACTTTTTCAGTTTTTTTCGATTTTCTCAAAATTCGCTCTAACGATTTTGATTAAAATTCAAAAATCAATTATTTTTTAGATGCTCTTTCAAATGTATATTCTCGTTTTGCCCTCAAAATTGTTTGAAGACCACTTTACTCTTGCACTCCATAGAAAAGATAGGAGAAATGGTTGCCATGGTTACAAAATATAAATATTTTCCCATACTTATAAATTTTACATCTGAATTCAAATATTCCCTACTGCCGGGAACTAAATACATGTCGACACAAAAAATCTGGTGTGACAAGCACAGTACACAACTTTCGATTACCGAAGGTAAGAGAAAGTTGTGTGCTGTGCGACAGTCACACCAGATTTTTTCTTTTTTTTTTCATTTATTTATTTTAATTTTTTCAAAGGTAAAAAAATACAAATAAGAGAGAAAGAGAGAGAGACAGGAGGCATTAAATCAGGAAGTACGGTTGAGGGAATAATAAATGCGAAAATATAATATAATAATAAATAAGTGGCTGCCAGGAGGATATTCTTAATAAAAATAAATGGATTGTATCATTAGATGTATCAACGAATGAAATCAAAATTTTTTTATTATTATTATTATTATTATTATTAAATAACGGTTAATTTAAATAAAAAAAAAAAATGAATCAGATTCGGTTATTTTGTTAGCAAAAGGACCAGCCTTTTCTTTTTTTTAGACGCACAAAATGTGTATTTCCTTTGAAATATCAACATTGAATTTTTTTATCACTCGTTCTAATCCACCTGTATTTATTATCTCTTATCACTTTGTTTGAGAATTGAGCCCATGACCTCTACAAAATATTTAAGCAAGACATTTTATTAGATTTGTGTAATTAATATTAAAATATATTCCATTATTATACTACGTAATATCTGATACGTCAGATGCATAATAATTCGCATTTGCGGTACTATTTTTTTAAATACTTTACTGAAGATATCTATGAATTGATAAATAACGTTATGTTATATATATCTATATTAGCATAAACAAAATATGCCATAAATTATTTTCTTTATTAGATTTTTATCCTTTCTCTCTCTCTCCATATTCTTTTCATTTATTCTATTTAATAGAGGGCGGTCGGTGTCTAAACGAGATGTGACATGTCTAAAAGAATAAATTAATTTGGTGGGACTGGTCGCACTTTTACCTGCGGTAATTGAACGTTTTGTGATTCCTTTTTGATGGTACAGTGAACGCCACAATTAAGTCCCCATATGATAGCTTTAGCCTTAAGTATATGGTATAGAATATGGTAAATGGTGAAATAATTTTAAATTTTAAAAGGTAAAATAAAATCATCTTAGGTTTTACCTTTCGGGCCATTAAAATTATTTCATTTTACACAATGTACTAAACAATTTTTTGGACTCAGAGAACCTCAAAATGTGTATACCCACCAAAATCTCGACATCAAATATGAATATCTTAAGGAAATGTTTCCCTACCTTTAAAAAAAAAAACATCATTAGTCCTTTCCTATTACGTTATGGAGGTTATGGAAACTTTAGATCTCCTCAAATCCCCAATTAGTGAGAATCGAAAAATTCTTGAAAATTCAAAATTTTATCCATTACTAGATACAGTAGAAATGTAGTTTCTTTATTGACGTCAGCCCACCTCCAACATTTCGGTCTTAGTTTTGGACAATCATCAGAGCCGGGGCTTTGTCAAAAAGGCATAAATACTTTCCCTGAGACGGGAGGGCTTCATATTCAAGAATGAGTCTTATGCACTTTAACTGTACTTATTCTTCTTATCATAGAGGGCAATATTTGATTAATTAAATTACTTTGTCTAATATTTTAATACTTTTTAAGTACGTTAATTTCTTAAGGGAGTTCAGAAGGTAGATGTTACGCATGTTTTTCCCGCTAAGATGGCGTAGTGTGTCATAAAAAGTATGCCAAAAATATCAAGTAATTCAAAAATTCGCCAAGAGATGTCAGAATGGTAGCTAATAATATTTAATGCATTTGGTTGATTTTCATTGATCTTTTAACAATAAATACTTTATAAATGTTATTATATATTATGTATCTTTTATAAAAGCATAAAATTATATAAATATAAGCCAGATATAGGCTAATATTATATCGACAGTTAGACTAGCCTGCCATCTATTGCAAGAATGCTGAACTAATTTGACATTTGAATTTTAAATAAATCATCTAAGCTTATTTTAAAAATTTCTTAATTAATATGTGATCAATAATAACAATAAATTTAAAAAAAATTAAAGATTATTGGGACAGATGATTAAATGCATTTTCATTAAAATTCGTCCAACTTTATTTACTCTATACAACCTGTCTCTCTCTATAGACTGACAACATGAAAGATTTTTTTTTTTCTGAAGAATTTTATTAAATGTCCAACAATTTATGCAATATTATATTTCGCCTTTTTAATACGCTTTTAATAAAGTTTACCAATAAAAAGTCCACGCAGACAGACATTTATTTAATAGTCGTGGCTGTTATTATGCATTTTATGCTTTCATTTTAACTATTATACTACCAAATATTTTATGGTTTTAAAAGAAAATTTTAATGTTAAAATATTTTTTTTTTTCTCTCTCACTCTTAATATTATCATATATACTGTATTTTGGTGGTGTATGTTTCGTTCTAAAAACTCAAAGCCCCATCACTATAAATGTAAGTATTATGAATAATATATCCACTAGAAAAAGAGAGAATAGGGGGAACTTTTTTTTTTTTACTTTCTCTTACCTATGTATATATGTAATATATATATAGAGAGAAAGTATTGGATTCATGTCAAAAATTCAATGTCGAGATTTTGATGGATCTTCACGTTTTGAGGTCCCCTGAATCCAAAAAAGTGGTTTTCGCGACATGGTCTGTCTGTCTGTCTGTGTGTGTGTGTGTGTGTCTGTGAACAAAATATCTCAAGAACGAAAAGAGCTAGGAAGTTGAAATTTTATATTTAAGTTAGGCACCCCCCTGGGACGTGACACGAAGCTTTTGAACAAAATCGACCAAAAAGTACTAGTACTTTACTGATTCACTTTTTCAGTTTTTTTCGATTTTCTCAAAATTTGCTCCAACGATTTTTTTTTAAATTCATATATCAACTATTTTTTAGTTGCTCTTTAAAATGTATATTCTCATTTTGTGATTGAAATCTTCTGAAGACCACTTTACTCTTGTACTCCATAGAAAAGATAGGAGAAATGGTTGCCATGGTATCAAAATATAAATATTTTCCCATACTTATAAATTTTACATCTTGAATTCAAATATTCCCTACTGTCGGAAACTAAATACATGTCGACACAAAAAATCTGGTGTGACAAGCACAGTACACAACTTTCGATTACCGAAGGTAAGAGAAAGTTGTGTGCTGTGCGCCAGTCACACCAGATTTTTTTCAGTATTTTTCGATTTTCTCAAAATTTGTTCCAACAATTTTTTTTTTTTTAATTTTAAAATCAATTATTTTTTAGCTGTTCTTTAAAATGTATATTCTCATTTTGCAATTGAATTCTTCTGAAGACCACTTTACTCTTGTTCTTCATAGGGAAGATAGGAGAAATGGTTGCCATGGTAACAAAATATAAATATTTTCCCATACTTATAAATTTTACATATTGAAAATCGAATGTACCGTACTGTCGGGAACTAAATACATGTCGACACAAAAAATCTGGTGTGACAAGCACAGAACACAACTTTCGATTATCGAAGGTAAGAGAAAGTTGTGTGCTGTGCGACAGTCACACCAGATTTTTTTTTCTTTCTTATTATCCCAATTGGCATTTGTTTTTATTTATTTTTTTTTCTAAGAGAGAATGATTGTGAAATAATTGGACCAATCTTGTTCAATTTCTCAATTGTCTAAGATAAGGACTTTGGAATCGAGAAATTTGATTCCTTCTCTCTCTCTTCTAATAATCAATCAGCAAACTCTCCTCTTCTAATTGGTCAAGGGTTTTTTTTTATTCTCTTCTATTTCTTTTCTTTTTCTCTTTCTAGTTAATAAAATAAAATAATCGATAGAGATCTGAGGCTGTAGGCTTAATGATGATGGAGCAACAATGTTGTCGTTGTTGTTACAAATTTCCACACTTCTTGATTATTGCCAGCCGGCTCTGAAGATGGCCTAAACCTCGGGCTGAAACGTCAGCCGTGAGGGCGAGAATTTTTTTTTCTCTTAGAGCAATTATACTTTAGCTCCTGTTAACAAAAAGTTTAAATTAACGTTAAAAAATAAAATCAAAAGTTTCTGCCGAAATCTTTTAAAGATATATTTTAACAAGAAAGTCAAAAAAATCCCGAAAATGACAGTAAGCCATATTTAAAAATAACGAATTCATGAGACTCAGACCAGTTTGGCAACGTCGCATAAAATAATACTCTTTTCTCGCTGACAGTTACATTTTTTTTCCATTTTACGATATTTTTTCTCGCAAATCGTTCATTGTGTTTAAACTGATTTGCATTAAACATTGTAATATATTAAATAAAATAAAATTGAAGGCTTTTAAGATTTAAAATAAATAGCTGATGAATGCAATGTTGCCAGTTCTATATTACGTGAAATACTGCTCGAGTCAAAAGTCATTCATTTATTATTTTTGGTAATTAAATTGTTAACTTAATCCAATTATAAACTATGATAGGTCACGACTAAATTATAATAAGGAATTTTGGCATTCAAATTTTTAATTTTATTAAAAAAAAAATTTAGATTCTATTATGACTTACGAGGTACTATCCGAACAACCTTAATATCAACAGGGCATTAAAAATAATAACAGACATGGATTGATTATTAATTTAACGCCAACTGATGACCGCGATAATAATTTAATTAAATTTAATCTTTTTTCTATCTTATCTTCATTTCTCATCTCTATACACGTAGCTACAAAAACTAAAATCATTTGATGATGATGTTGATGATGCCTGTATATTTTTAATGCTTTTAATCCCTTCTCTCTTTTGGTGACAAATTGACATCTGTTTAATTCAATAAATAATTTGAAACGTGAGTAAATTTTAAAGTATTATCAAATGCAATGCGTATTTTCAACTTTTAGACTAATTTGGGGAGTTTTAAATGGCTGATAAAATGTTAGAGGTAATTGTTTGTTTTAAGGGTGGGAATTAAATGAAAATAAATCATATCAAAAGGAAAATTTAATTTTATTCCTGTTTTGATATGTAATCGAAATTCCACCTTTTTTGAATGTATGTGTGTTGGTATTTTCTAGAGCTCAAGTTCTCTAAATATTAGTCTAGGAAATATTTTTATTTCTAAATCCATTTTGTACTTAGCCTTTATACTGTACGTGGTATATTAGAGTATTTGTGTGCGATGTGCTTTTTATGCTTAAATCTCCGGAACTAATCATCGTATAAGGATGAGCTTTGGCGAATTTGTAGTCCTAAGTGGGCCTAAGAAGGTATTAAAACTAGAAGTAAATCGGACCTCAGGGAGCGGTAAGCTATTATCGCGAACCACTGTTTTCTCAGAATCTTTTGAAACTTATTGTTTACTCTAGAACTATTAATCGGAATAGGATGAGGTTTACCAAATTTGTAGTCATAAGTGAGCCTATTAAGCTAGTAAAACTAGAAGTAAATCGGACCGCAGGGTGTGGTAAAAATTAGCGGTAAATTATAATAAATTATTTTATTTCTGAATACAAAAGAAAGAAAAATACATTACATTAACTTGAGTAAATTTTCCAAAAATTAGGTACCTACCTGTGCTGAAGGTTACCATCATTTACAATTTACTTGCTTTAATAAATTTAAATATTAACAATAACATTGTACTGATATTGTAGTTGCGGGGCCGGTGGAGGAGGGGTTTGATGATTTTAACAAATTAACTAATATAAAAGAAAATAATGTTATTCTTAGTTAACTACCTAATGCCACATTACTCTCGAGTATATATTTAAATATCAGTTTGACTTTTGACTTTTCCAATTAGGCTATACTATTTAATGGTCCAAAAAATACATCGGGATCATCCATTGCAAGAAGCCATTGACAAACTAGCCTCTTCCTTCCAGCCAATGAGGTACACTTTGATATATCAAGGGGTAGTAAATTACGCTTGGGCGCCATTTGCAAATCCGATCTTCGAAACTTTTCTAACCTAAGCTTGGGTAACCCGGATCTCTCCTATCTGATTTATCCTTTACAGCCATCAACCCCCCCCCCCCATTCATAAAAAATGAAAAAAAAAAAAATTTTCGTTTCAAAATTTCAAACTTCGTTATTTCAAAGAATATATCGAGATCTAATTAAGCATTTAATTTAATTATATTTAAATCTCACTTACATTATTTGTTTAAATTTTTAAATTTTAATTGGCATAATAGATTAATTGCTTTGATTTTGTGGGATTTAGGAAGACTTTTTAGGATTAACCATCAAATTAAAGGCGAGAGTCAATTAATTTAAAAATATACAGTAACAGACAAAATAAAATAAAAAAAGGCAACGAGGTTGCATAACTTTCCCGCTATATAACAATCCATCTAAGAGCGGGAAAGTTTTGCCACTTCGTTGCCTATTTTTTCATTTAAATGTTAATACACAAATGAAAGAAAAAAAAAATGTTTCTATTTTTTTTTCCACCCAATAAAATAACAAGTTAAAATTTATTTATTTATTATTATTTATTGATTCGTTCAATCAATACAGATGAAATGAATTCTGTATTAAACTAAAAGCAAAATAATAAAATATTTAAAAAAAAAAAAAAGTCATTAAAAGCTTTTTAGAAAAAACGTAATCAATTTTTTTTTTTTTTTTAATTTGAAATTATTGTTTTTCATATTGGAATAAATTACCTGCATTTAACTGAACAGAGAGATTTATCAGAGAGGGAATGAACAAGGCTGCCCAAATGGAGCATTGCATGTCAAGAGATGATTTTGAGAGGAATATTTCCGTCCCAAAATTCCTACTACTTATAAATTACAGTACTTTTTAGGGCCATCGAAATATGACGTCATTAGTCTAGAGTGAAATGGTGTTTATTTTTGTTGACTTTAAAAACTTTTTAATCATCTATATGTAGGGTTACCATCAGATTTGGACAGACGACTTCCAGGATTTTTGAAAATTAGGCACTGAAATCAGCGTTTTTAGCTATACTGAGACGTGAAAATTATTTTCAAACTTAGCTTGATTTATAAGCCTTTTAAATTAAAAAATAAGGATTATGGGATTAATAAATAACAAATTTATTATAATTAAGCCTTTTAATACACTATCACTTAAATTCCATGAAATGTCTACATACAGTAGATTACAGATGTGTTCTGTGATGGTCATACCAGATTTTTCGTGTCGACAAAATAATATTATTTTAATAAATAAAATATTAATCAAAATAAGTACAGTAGAGTCCCGGTAATCCTAACTTCCGGTTAATCCGAACTCTTTTTTGCGTTTTTTTTTAAGAGGAATATAAATGAAAATAATCTGGTGTGACTGGCGCACAGCACACAACTTTCTCTTACCTTCGGTAATCGAAAGTTGTGTTCTGTGCTTGTCACACCAGATTTTTTGTGTCGATATATATTTAGTTTTTTTTTTTTTTTTTTTTTTTTTTTTTTTAAAAAAACATTCACACTTTTTTCTCATTCACACTCACACTCACACACACATTCACACAGTCTTTTCGGCAACTCAGGCCATTTAAGACTTTAGACGATAACCGTTATTGATAAATATACATATAGGGGTCCAGGCATTTTTATTTAAGTTATTTGGTATCCAATTGGCTTAAATAAAATCATCGGACTGCCTGGGGTCCGAACCCGCGACGTTTGGTATACGAGGTTAGCACGCTAACCTCTACGCCATGCCCCGAGGGCATATATTTAGTTCCCGATAGTAAAGAACATATGAATTCAGATGTAAAATTTATAAGTGTGGGAAAATATTTATATTTTGTTACCATGGTAACCATTTCTCCTATCTTCCCTATGAAATACAAGAGTAAAGTGATCTTCAGAAGATTTCAATCGCAAAATGAGAATATACATTTTAAAGAGCATCTAAAAAATAATTGATTTTTGAATTTTAAAAAAATCGTTGGAGCAAATTTTGAGAAAATCAAAAAAAAACTGAAAAAGTACATCAGTAAAGTACTAGTACTCTTTGGCCTATTTTGATTAAAAGCTTATTTTTCCGGTCCCGGGGGTGTTTAACTTAAATATAAAATTTCAGCCTCATAGCTCAATTCCTTCATGCTTAAAATTGAACACACACACACCCACCCACCCACCCACACCCACCCACCCACCCCACACACACACACACACAGACAGACCATGTCGCGAAAACCACTTTTTGGATTCAGGGGACCTCAAAACGTGAAGATCCATCAAAATCTCGACATCGAATTTTTGACATGAATCTAATACTTTCTCTCTATATATATATTACATATATCATAGGTAAGAGAAAGTAATAGACATTAAAGGAACTTTATTTTATTAAAAAATACGAATTATAAAAAATAGAGTTTAATATCACAGACAAGTTTCACGGTTTACAACGTTATAAATACGACTTTATTATCAAAATTAACTAATTCAAGCTTACAATTCCGGTTAATTCGAACTTCTCGATAATCCGAACGACCCTCGGTCCCAATTAGTTCGGATTAACGAGACTCTACTGTATATTCTTAATGAAGATATTTAAGTAGAAGAATTTCGATGGCTGAGTGGTAATTATTAGGATTAGGAAGATGTATGGAAGCCAGCAAGTGTTAAAGAAACTCTATTTGATTATCGTCGACGTTTCGGGATCACATCTTCAGGACGATAAACTGTTGTTGTCTTAGATAGATGCAATCACTTGCTGGCTGCCATACATCTTCCTAATCCTAATGAAGATATTTATATTACATATTTGCAAAATTGCCACATTATGATTAAGGAAAAAAGAAGGTCTGCTGCAGGCGGGTCCTAGCCACCTGAAATGGGTCCTGCCTCCCATCCGGGTGTATAAATAAATAGCGAACCTTATGAAATTATTTTTCACTTTCTCTTACCTCTATATATGTAAATATATAGAGAGGGAAAGTATTGGATTCATGTCAAAAATTCGATATCAAGATTTTGATGGTATACACGTTTTGAGGTTCCCTCAATCCAAAAAAGTGGTTTTCGCGACATGGTCTGTCTGTCTGTGTGTCTGTGAACAAAATATCTCAAGAACGAAAAGAGCTAGGAGATTGAAATTTTATATTTAAGTTAGGCACCCCCATGGCATGTGACACGAAGCTTTTGAACAAAATCGGACAAAGAGTACTAGTACTTTACTGATGTACTTTTTCAGTTTTTTTCGATTTTCTCAAAAATCGCTCCAACGATTTTGATTAAAATTCATAAATCAATTATTTTTTTGATGCTCTTTCAAATGTATATTCTCATTTTGTCTTATAAATTTCACATCTTGAATTTTAATATATCGGCGGAAACTAAATATATGTCGTCACAAAAATCTGATGTGAATAGGACCGAACACAACTTTCGATTACCGAAAGTAAGAGAAAGTTGTGTGCTGTGCGACCAGATTTTTTTTTAACCAGCTTATAATATTAACTCAACATCGAAACAAAAAAAAAAAAAAAAACCCTTCGAATTGAAGTAACGAACGTTAAATCGATGATTTATTAATTAAATCAAATAGTTTGAACAAAAACTTTTCAAATAAAATAAAATCACCCCTCTCTCTCTCTGTAACAGAGAGAGAGAGAGCATCTCTTGATTCGGAACATCTATTGTAAATTTGGGCATGAGAGATAAAAGGAGAAGGGTCGGATTGAAACCCTCTAGAAACCACATCATTGATTGTACGTCGTAGGTGTTTTTTTTTCCCCTTTTGTTTCTAACTTTAATATAGAGACGAGAAGAGGGTTCTTCAATGACGTCAAAAAAAGGGAGTGGGGGGGGGGGGAGGGAAGTGAACGAAAAAGAAAGACATTTCTCAAACAGTCAATTATTTATCTATCTATTATTTATTATTATAATACACCAGCTAAGGGAGGGATGGCGTTAAATATTCTTTTAAGAAATATTGATTCTAAGTTTTTAATCAAGAGAAAATTACGCCAAAGAGAATATTGGAAAAAAAGTACTAGTACTCGAGGTTTTTCAAAGACGAGACCTAGCCTCATTTATTTCCTATGCCGCAAATAGTAAATAGGGAACTTCGAGAAAAAAAAGAAACTATTATTATTAGGCCTATATGAAATTACTATCGGCATCCCCGTTTATTTACCTGAGGTGCTTTCGTGCACGAAGACACACACTTAAAACCCTGGCCGTAGCCATCTACCGGCACCCCGTGAAGTTGCATTATTTGCTATCTCTAACTCCTCTTCCTTCGTTCGTTTCTAGCTATTGAACTAATCTTTATTTATTCTTCCACTCGGTTCCTTTTATCCAACCTCTTCTATGCTAGGTAGGATGTCCTAGTTGAGGAGGGACTCCCTCAGCACCGACTCCTTTCGAAGAATGCATCACTGAGAGGGAACCTTCTTTACGTCCCGTCCTCAGGACGAGATGTCACAGCAATACTCCTCGTAGAGTTGCCTAGGGGCTATTGTGGTGAGATCCAATATTCCAATCCAGTGACTGCTTGAGGATTTCTTTACATTAAATAAATATTTTTATTTCATGAAAAAATCCCCCAAGTCCAGGATTTGAACACGGATCTTCTTTATAGAAGCCGGCATTCTAGCCCAATCCACCAGTGAGCCCTCTTGGAAAAAACTAAAAAATAACGTCAGTAAAGTACTAGTACTCGAGGTTTTTTAAAGACGAGACCTACCCTCATTTGTTTCCTATGCCGCAAATAGTAAATATTTAAAATTTGAATGAAATTGATTAAAGAAATTTCGGGGAAAAAAAAAAGTGTTAGTACCCGAATTTTCCCAAAGATTAGACCTAGCGTACTTTCATATTCGTTTCCGAAAATAGTATGTATTTTAAATTAAAAAAAAAAGTCGTTAGAGCCGTTTTCGAGAACTGATGCGCTTACGAACAAATAACATTACATAAACAAACATAGATTGCTCGTTTAATAGTAAGGAAGATATAAGAAAGGTCAGAGAAGATATAAAGAAAATATAGAGAGAAACTATTTGATGTGTGAAGAAAAGAATAGCAGCTAGATAATATTTCATTTATTAGGCCATGACGTTTCGGTCTTGGTCAAAGACCATTCTCAAAGCTTGCGTGCTGTCAATATAGGCATATAATTAAATATTCAATCATATAGGTAATGAATATAGTAATTAGGTTATATATGGACCCTGTTTCGCATTAGTGTGTCAAGCGCCAGCTACCGAGATTTGACGAAATTAACATTAAAGTTTTTTAATGTATTTTTTAATCTGTATTACGGCCTTCCTCCACATTGTCTTTTATTAAAGTTTTTTGTTTTCATTGGATTATATATAATTTTTTTTGTCAATTGTGCAAGTAACATTAAATATTAATTTTTTTTAGGACATATTTCATAATAAAAAATACTATTAATTATAGCATTTGAAACAATATTCCTTGCTTAACTCAATTTTTAATTTTTTTTTGGTGCTTGACACACTATTGCATAACAGGTTCCATATATAATTAATATGTTAAATGATTGAATAATTTGAAAGAAAACACAATAATATTAAAGCAAGTAGGTAGTGGATTGTATGTCTATATTGACAGCCCGTAAGCTCTGAGGATGATCTTGTCCAAAAACGAAACGTCAGCAGGATCTAATAATTAACAAAGCAAAGTTTTAAGTTGTCTTAAGCTCTTTTCCCTTCAACTAACTACTAGTTGATTTTGTTGTTATGTCATTCGTTCATTCATTCATTCTTTGATGTTATGCAATCTTTTTTTCTTTTGCCTTATTCATTTCTTAGTTATGAATAATAAATAACACAACCCAACAACAACCACACTCCCTTTAAAATTTTCATTATTAAAATATGCACCAATGCATTGCACGCACAAATCAACACAATTATTATAGTTTGGATACAAAATTTGGTAGAACGCGCGCGCGGAACACAATCCATTCAGTTGAATGCACTACAATTACCATTAACATTACCATATATAATATGTGCAAGCAACGGGGCCGGCTGGCTGCTGGGGGGTGGGGCGACGGACGTGTCGTTCGTTTCCCATTTCCATATTCATTACCTAGCTACAAAAAAAATATATATATATATATATATTCTCGTAAATTAATTCCATCATTAAAAAAAAAATTTTTTTTTAAATTAAATAAATTACATAGGCCCTTCTAGCAGCTACGTCAGTCACTTTGCTAAAAACTATTGATTTGTTGGTCTTCATCATGGGGGGGACAGCTCTATGGGAAGAATGCTTATAAGTTTCCTTAGTTATATGACACGTGGCTAGATGGCAATACTAGGCTAGTTCAAAATTTATCCTGTAGAGTTCGTTGCATTCGCCAACAAAATAACATTTTTTCATGAGTTTAATAAGAAATACATTAAGTGGCTTAAAAATCTTCATATAAATGAATTAACTTTTATAAACTAATTTTAATTATAAATTTTTTACAATTTATAAATGACCTTTTGATAAAAAAAAACTTTAATGGTACTACGTGTCATTCAAGTAGATAAAAAAAAGCATTGAAATATCATAAAGCAAAGTGTACGCGAGAGTAAAGTAGTCAGTATCAAAATATGCGAATTGCAATAAGCTCGAGTTCAAATCTCTCTGGGAGCAAGTTTTTTTTTTTCCCTACTTACTTTTAGTTCCATGACAAGGGTATAGATGGCCCTAAACTTATAAACAATTTTTAACCAGGAGCTGTTCAATCTTTATTTTATTATCTGTGGTCCTCATATAAACAAATCTCCTCAGCGAACAACACCGTCGTCTCTATCCATATAAATGACAAAAATACAAAAATTGAAATTTAATATATATATGATTAATTATAGAATAATTATTGGGAGATTTAATTATTCAATTTTTTAACTTTAATTATCTAAACCATAGGTTCTCATCGTGGACGATAACGCCCCCCTGCGGGCGTTTGAGACTTTCAGGGGGGCGATAGAAGACCCAGAGAAAATTAGCGGGCATTGAGATGCGCAGAAGGAGCTTGGGTAGATTGAAAAATATAGTCTAAAAAAGGCAAAAATTACACGCTAATCACGTACTAAAGAAAAGTAAAAATTAATATCGTTTAATTTTTATTATTGTAGGTATTTAATTATATTCATTTTTATCCCGTGGCTTTAGTATTGTAGCAATGTAAGGAAAGTAAAAAGACAAATTCTGTGTGTTTGTAACGTATAGACTACGAAACTACTGGACAGATTTCCATGAAGTTTTTTTTTTTTTTTTTTTCAATGAGTAGAGAATTTCCCGGGGGTTATGTCAAATTAGGGGTAGGGACCTCTCCTTTAAGGGGTTCACAAATCTGTCTGTGTTTCTGTCTGTCTTGGTTCAATTTAAAGCATGAAGGAATTGAGCTAGGAGGTTGAAATTTTATATTTAAGTTAAACACCCCCTGGGACCGGAAAAATAAGCTTTTAATCAAAATCGGCCAAAGAGTACTAGTACTTTACTGATGTACTTTTTATGTTTTTTCAATTTTCTCTAAATTTGCTCTAACGATTTTGATTAAAATTCAAAAATCAATTATTTTTTAGATGCTCTTTAAAATGTATATTCTCATTTTGCAATTGAAATCTTCTGAAGACCACTTTACCTTTTTTTTTTTTTTTTAAACACTCACACTTTTTTTCCATTCACACGCACATACACACAGTCTTCTCTGCAACTTAGGCCATATAAGACTTTTTTACGATAACCGCTATTATATAAATATATTTATTGGGGTCCAGGCATTCTTATTTAAGACATTTGGTATCCAAATGGCTTAAATAAAATCATCGGACTGCCTGGGTTCCGAACCCGCGACGTTTGGTATACGAGGTTAGCACGCTAACCTCTACACCAAGCACCGAGGGCCACTTTACCCTTGAATATCATAGGGAAGATAGGAGAATGGTTGCCATGGTAACAAAATATAAATATTTTCCCATGTTTATAAATTTTACATCTTGAATTATAATATATCAGCGGAAACTAAATCTATCTGGACACAAAAAAATCTGGTGTCGACAAGCACAGAACACAACAACTTTCGATTACCGAAGGTAAGAGAAAGTCGTGTGCTGTGGTGCGACCAGTCACATCAGATTTTGAATTTTAATATAGCCTTCTACCAGGAATTAAATACAGTAGTTATATGTAGACTCAAAAAATCTGGTGTTTTTATTATATAACATGTATTCGAGACAAATCTTACAATACTTTCTTTATCAGGCATTGCAATTTGTCATTTGTCGCTCTTTCTTAATTTCCAACTCGTTCTCGAGGCCATCCACTCTAAAATCTTGTTTATTTAAAAAAATAAAAAAAGTGAATTTTCCTTGTCCTTATTAGCAGCAGACAACGAATTTCGAAATTTCACAAATGCTCTTAATTCATTCATTCATTCCGAGAGTGTGGGGTTCATGACTCTAATTGATATGACATCTCGTTAATAAGAAATGAGCAGGCCTATTAAATAACCCAAGAGCAACACATTATATTAATAAATAAACACTGATGTGGACAATGCCACAACTCGCTTCTAATCGATTCATTTCTTTAATAAAAGAATACACAATTTTTATTTATTCCTAATTTCAAGAAAAAGTGGAAATTCGGCCGTGGCAATAATTGAATAAATGAAATTAATAATTTTTTGATAAAATGGTGGAAGCAGTCCAAAGGGGCATGTTTTCAAGATTGGATCTAACTATTTTGATTAAAATTCATAAAACAATTATTTTTTAGATGCTCTTTAAAAAGTATATCAGTAAAATTTTTCGTGAAAATTAGGAATCGACCGAATATTCGGTTTCGGCTTAAAAGTAGCCTAAACCTGAGTCTGAAAAGATGGGATGAGACTCGCATGAAAAAAAAAAATGGTCAAATGAATTGCACTTGTGTGAGAAAAAAATTTTCCGCCCGGTGGAAAAAGAGGCGGAAAAATTTGGTACCGCAAAAAGGGAAAATGCTCCGCGGGGCGGCAAAAATTTCGTGTCTCTAATAGAAAAAAAAAAAGGTAAAATGATTTCCACGTTCGAGAAAAAAATTTTTCTGCAAAGCGGAAAAATTTGGTTCAGCAAAAACAAAATTTTTCGCAGGGCGGGGCAGAAAAAATTTAGTTTGTTTAAAAAAAAATTTTGCGTAAGGCCTCCCCCTCCCCCCGAAAAAAATGTCTATATACGCCCTCCTGAATACAAGTTTCGGTTATGGTTTCGGCCGAAACTAAGATTGAGGCTGCAATTCGGTTTCGGTTGAAAATCTTGTTTCGTTCGGACCCTAGTGAAACTTGTTTGAGGTCCATTTTACTGATTTAGTATTTCAGATTTTTCAAATTCATTTTCCGACTTTTCCTTCTAATGAGCAAATGTTAAATCCCCATATGGGGATTTATTTATTAATTCGATTCAAAAGGTGGTCGTCCCCTTTGGAACATTTTATAAAATTATTTCCAATTCTTATGAAATTTAATATTTATTTAGGATTCTTTATTATGTATAAAATATGAGATTAAAATTTTGAAAAATAAACATAATTTATTTCATTTTTTACTTTCTCTTACCTCTATATATATGTTAATATTATTTTTTCGATGCTCTTTTAAATGCATATTCTCATTTTGCTCTCAAAATTGTTTGAAGCGCACTTTACTCTTGTACTTCATAGGAAAGATTGGAGGTAACAAAATATAAATATTTTCCCATGTTTATAAATTTGACATCTTAAATACTAATATATTGGCGGAAATTAAATATATCTTGACACGAAAAATTTGATGTGACAAGCACAGAACACAACTTTCGATTACCGAAGGTAAAAGAAAGTTGTGTGCTGTGCGCCAGTCACACCAGATTTTTTTACAAATTTCTCTAGTTAAAAAATTTTAATTAGCCACTACACAGAATTTCCACATAATTATATCGTGATTTTGAGTGTGTAGTGCTGCTGTTTGCTCATGCTATTCATAGCCAAAATATGTTGATTCATTTTTAAAATATTAACGGAAATAGTTGATGATTATAATAAATGAGAATTTTTACTAAATTGGCCAGGTATAAAAATTGACTTCATTATTATTATGTGTTCGTGACTTGCTTTCGTACCTGTTCACCTTGACTAGAAAGCATTAAGATGTTTTCTTTTATATTTTTATGAATAAAAATAAAATTTACTATTAAAAAAAAAAATAATATTTTCATTAGAACGTAACAGTAGATAAGCTAAATATATAATAGACGAAAAAAAAAAATTAATAGAATAAAGAAAATATATTATTATTTGAAATTTCTATGGGGATCCACGTTTACTTACCCAAGGTGCTTCCGTGCACGAAAACACAAACCTCTGGCCCCGGGACCACGTGAAGTTAAGTTATTTCCTATCTCTAACTCCTCCTGCGTTCATTTTTACCTAACGAGCTTTTTATCTAAACTCTTCTATGCTAGAATGTCTTCAGCACCGACTCCTTTCGAAGAAAGGATCACTGAGAGGGAAACTTCTTTACGGCCCTTCCACAGGACAGGATGTCACAGCTCCCCTGGTAGTTTCCTGGGGGCTATTGTGGTGAGATCCGATATTGCAATCCAGCGCCTGTTTGAGGATTTGATTACATTAAATGAATATTTTTAATCCCGCATGCCAAGGATCTTCTTTGTAGAAGCCGACATCTTAGCCCGCTACACCAGCGAGCCCCCGAAAAAATTCAGGGATCTTTATGAAACTTCACCCATAATGTTATTTAACAAAGAAAACGGCCTTGAAGAGAGAGAGAGAGAGAGGGAGCAAATGACAAAACTTAACACACTTCAATGGGCGGGCTTCAACTCTTGTCCCTGACGGATCATTCAGGTGTAGATCCTGGGAAAAAAATCTAGTGTGAGTAAACAACACATTATACAAGTGTGGAGGGAATAAAAACTCTGAGAGTGTTCTTTTATTGGTATAAAAACTCAGATTGCATACTTTCTCTTACCTCTATATATGTTAATACATATAGAGAGAAAGTATTGGATTCATATCGAAAATTCGATGTCAGAGATTTTGATGGATTTGAGGTCCCCTGAATCTAAGAAAGTGATTTTCGCGACATGGTCTTTCTGTCTGTGTGACTGGGTTCAATGTAAAGCATGAAGGAATTCAGCTAGGAGGTTGAAATTTTATATTTAAGTTAGGCAGTCACCTGAGGCGTGAAAATAAGCTTTTTATCAAAATCAGCCAAAAAGTACAAGTACTTTACTGATGTATTTTTTCAGTTTTTTTTTTTTTCGATTTTCTCAAAATTCGCTCCAACGATTACCGAAAGTAAGAGAAAGTTGTGTGCTGTGCCCAATCACACCAGATTTTTTTTTATTAGTAAAAGGAAATTTTTTTTGTAAAATTTCCATTTTTTCTGTCGTCATTTGGTTTTTTTTTTTTTTTTTCTGTATAGTTAGTCTCATTCCATCTTTTCGAACGCATATTTTCCAAAAATAATCGAAATAATAGATTAATCGATTATTTTTTTTTTTAAATAATCGATTATGTTTTAATAAAATCTTCTTCTCTCCTCGCATTGTCCCGCGATGCGGGGTCGGCGTACCCCACTCTTTCCCTTCAACCCTATCATACGTTTTTGCGGCCGGAAGAAATAGGACAGGCCGGCCCGTCGCCACGGTCTACCGCCTGTTGAAAAGAGGAAGGAAGAGACAGACATTTAAAGAACTTAAGGAGTGCCTGTCCCAGCTCGGGCAGCTCGTGGTCGCCATCCACGTACCCACAAGATGTGGGCCCCTGAGCAACATGTTTCAATAAAATAATCGGTGAATAATCGATAGTCCTTGTTTGAGGAGGGACTCCCTCAGCAGCGACTCCTTTCGAAGAATGCATCCTGAGAGGAATCTTCTTTACGTCCCTTCCACAGGACGGGATGTCACAGCAACTCCCTCTCCTCGTAGAGTTGCCTGGTGGCTTTCGCATTGAAATCCAAAATTCCAATCCAGGGTGTACTTAAGGATTTATTCATTCATTCACATTTTTTTTTTAATGAAACAATCCTGCCCAAGATATGAACAGCAATAAAAAAAAAAAACGAGGTTCATGCATATTTTAATTTAATAAAAATATATAAGACGGGATCAAAACACGTCTTAAAAATTCATAATTGTTTTTCTTAGTAAAACTCTCGATTTTTTTTTCTTTCTCTTTCTAGAGATAGCTAAATGATGACTCGACTCGTGATGTCGTCTCGTTTTGTTTCCATTAACTCTACGTTAATAATAAAAACAAGTTTGACGAGTTTGCAAAACGTCATCATCATTGGCTGGCTCTTGTTGTTGTCTAACGGGGCGTCCACTCCCCCCCCCCCTTTGTCTGTCTGTCTTCTCACTCTCCCTCTGCCAACAAAAATACCTCCTTTTTTTTTTTTAATCTAATTATTTTCATTTAAAAGCCGAAAACTGATATAGTCAGCTGTTTATTTCGTTTTATAAATACGGGAACCTGCTGCCTGTGTTAATGACCTTAAAAATATGCAGAATGTTTATTCTTTTTTTTTATTTTTTTTTTAGCGGAAGCTTTAACTAGGTAATTTATTCCCCCTTCTTCTTTATAAGGTTATAAATGACAGAGTGCAAACCAATAATTTTAGGATTTATTTGCTAACCAATGGCTAAGCACATTTTCCAATACCAATTGACAGTTAGTACTTTTATATATTCTTACTAGAGGTTCTCATGTTTTTATCAAATTTTCTTTTTTTTTTTCAATTGAGTATTTTCCCTTTTTGAGTTTCTCATTTAAAATCAAGCATGTAATTAAATAAATTAAATTTTTTTTTAATTATCAGAATTTTTTTTCTAGATTCAAAGTATTACAAAGGAAAAGTTGAATTTAAATCCCACAATTATTATTCTATAATTAATCATTTATATAATAAATTTATAATTTTTTTTAAAGCTCGATTTTATACCGACCTAGGGTCTTGACTTCTACGGAACCGTTTTTAAATACTGGACGTGCGCGATTTTTTCATTATATAAAAATATTTATTTATTATATGTAAACAAATCACTCTAATCAGGCACTGTATTGGAATATTGGATCTCACTACAATAGCCCCCAGGCAACTCTACGGGGAGAGGAATTTGTTGTGACATCCCGTCCTGTGGAAGGGACGTAAAGAAGGCTCCCTCTCAGTGATGCATTCCTCGAAAGGAGTTGGTGCTGAGGGAGCAAAATGAGAATATAAATTTTAAAGAGCATCTAAAAAATATTCAATAAAATCCTCTTTGATTATATTCAATTGCTTCGTATTGTATGCTTTGGATGTACAGTGAGGGACAATAACAAGTCCCACCCATGCGTTTTCTACTTGTGATTATTTCATTGTTTTTATAAAAGAAAATGAAAATCTTTAGGAACTTAATATTGTTTCTCACTGTACTTAACTTAAAAATTGAACTTATAATTTCAATCTCATAGCTTTTTCCATCTTTGAAGAATTTTTTACCCTGACTATTTTGCGCGATTTTTTTTTTCAAACCGTGTATTTCCATCAAATTTTTGATATAATCACAATACTTTCTCTCTCTCTTTCTCTTTCTACTGTATTCACAAAATTACATATAACTTCTAGGT
>JAKCPI010019973.1:0-13560 GCA_023213315.1 Euborellia annulipes | reverse complement strand
TTCTGAAGAATTTTATTAAATGTCCAACAATTTCTGCAATATTATATTTCGCCTTTTTAATACGCTTTTAATAAAGTTTACCAATAAAAAGTCCACGCAGACAGACATTTATTAAATAGTCGTGGCTGTTGGAGGCATTTTATGCTTTCATTTAACTATTATACTACCAAATATTTTATGGTTTTAAAAGAAAATTTTAATGTTAAAATATTTTTTTTTTCTCTCACTCTTAATATTATCATATATACTGTATTTTGGTGGTGTATGTTTCGTTCTAAAACTCAAAGCCCCATCACTATAAATGTAAGTATTATGAATAATATATCCACTAGAAAAAAGAGAGAATAGGGGAACTTTTTTTTTTTTATTCGAATCTGTCTGTCCGGTTTCAGCGGTAAAGGGAGACTCTGATCCAAGAAACCTAAATGATACATCTCCATAGTTTTTAATATTATTGGGAATACAAATTCAGGCTTTTATGAATGTTTCCTAGTGACAGCTGATTTTAGTGGTTTCAAGAGAGGTTAGACAATATTCAGTTTATATCGCTTTGTGTTACATACAATAGCTCTGATTTTTACTGTATTGAATATGTCAAATTTTGTGTTAACTAAGCAGCATTCGTTGGAGGTTTTTTTGTTTCTGATTTAATTGAGAGAAAAATGTAGCTGAAGCAGATTGAATGCTTGTAGAAGTTTTGGGTGACAAAGCTCCAACTGATAAATCATATGAAGAATGGTGTTTTCATTTGTTTTATATTTACATGTTTTTTTACTGACACCTGTATGATTTTGTTTTGATTTTTCTTTCCAAAATTAACGAAAAATGTCATTTTCTTCTTTGATTATTTCAAAAACTATTCAGTTTTCGGAAAATGTCAAAAGAATAAAAACTTTTTAAAATAGAGTATTTTATCATAATATAACGAAAAAATTGAAAATTTCAAAATTTCTGAAAAAACTTATTAGGTAAAGTACTACTTCCAAGTGACGTACTTACTCCAAAAGTTGATAGAAATCTACAATTTTAGTGTAAGGAGCATATATCAAATTTCATCCATCTAAATGCTTTGGTTTTTAAGCAATCGTGTTCACACACACACCCAGACGTAATTCCAAAAGAATATACGAGAAAGTCTCGGGGAAGTCAATCCCATTTTATCCAGATGTAATCTAATATATCTCAATGTCTCTCTAATTATTACGTCTCTTCTAAAAAAAAAAGTAAAAACAAACAAACAATTCTTTTTTTTTTTTTTTTTTTTTTTTACAAAAAACATTCACACTTTTTTTCTCATTCACACTCACACTCACACACACATTCACACTGTCTTTTCGGCAACTCAGGCCATATAAGACATTTACGATAACCGTTATTTATGAATTTATATATATTAGGGTCCAGGCATTTTTATTTAAGCCATCTGTTATCCAGATGGCTTAAATAAAATCATCGGACTGCCTGGGGTCCGAACCCGCGACGTTTGGTATATGAGGTTAGCACGCTAACCTCTACACCACGCCCCATGGGCACAAACAATTCTTATACATAAATCACTATCTCTTTAATTGTTGATTGTAGATAAACAATTACGTTATTTTTAATTGATCAAAGCGCTTTCATCATTGACAATTTTTTTTTTTTAAATTGAAAATATAAATAAATCTTCTTCCTGGCGGGTTAATTCCCCCTTCCATCTTTGACTTAAAAATATTTTGTATTTATTTTTATTACCTCCCTCCATTT
Organism: Euborellia annulipes; assembly: GCA_023213315.1. NCBI lineage: Eukaryota > Metazoa > Arthropoda > Insecta > Dermaptera > Anisolabididae > Euborellia > Euborellia annulipes. Next base: position 11,814 of record JAKCPI010019973.1, on the reverse strand, counting down.
TTACTTTCTCTTACCTCTATATATATGTTAATATATAGAGAGAGAATATTGGATTCATGTCAAAAATTCGATGTTGAGATTTTGATGGATCTTCACGTTTTGAGGTCCCCTGAATCCAAAAAAGTTGAATTTTGCGACATGGTCTGTGTGTCTGTCTGTGTGTGTTAAATTTTAAGCATGAAGGAATTGAGCTAGGAGGTTGAAATTTTATATTTAAGTTTTGTACCCTCCTAGACCGAGAAAATAAGCTTTTAATCAAAATCGGCCAAAGAGTACTAGTACTTTACTGATGTAGTTTTTCAGTTTTTTTCGATTTTCTCAAAATTTGTTCCAACAATTTTTTTTTTTAATTTTAAAATCAATTATATTTTAGATGCTCTATAAAATGTATATTCTCATTTTGCAATTGAAATCTTCTGAAGACCACTTTACACTTGTATTTCATAGGGAAGATAGGAGAAATGGTTGCCATGGTAACAAAATATAAATATTTTCCCATACTTATAAATTTTACATCTGAATTCATATGTTCCGTACTGTCGGGAACTAAATATTTGTAGACACAAAAAATCTGGTGTGTGCGCCAGTCACACCAGGCTTTTTTTTCTTTCTTATTATCCCAATTGGCATTTGTTTTTATTTATTTTTTTTTTCTAAGAGAGAATGATTGTGAAATAATTGGACCAATCTTGTTCAATTTCTCAATTGTCTAAGATAAGGACTTGGAATCGAGAAATTTGATTCCTTCTCTCTCTCTTCTAATAATCAATCAGCAAACTCTCCTCTTCTAATTGGTCAAGGTTTTTTTTTTATTCTCTTCTATTTCTTTTCTTTTTCTCTTTCTAGTTAATAAAATAAAATAATCGATAGAGATCTGAGGCTGTAGGCTTAATGATGATGGAGCAACAATGTTGTCGTTGTTGTTACAAATTTCCACACTTCTTGATTATTGCCAGCCGGCTCTGAAAATGGCCTAAACCTCGGGCTGAAACGTCAGCCGTGAGGGCGAGAATTTTTTTTCTCTTAGAGCAATTATACTTTAGCTCCTGTTAACAAAAAGTTTAAATTAACGTTAAAAAATAAAATCAAAAGTTTCTGCCGAAATCTTTTAAAGATATATTTTAACAAGAAAGTCAAAAAAATCCCGAAAATGACAGTAAGCCATATTTAAAAATAACGAATTCACGAGACTCAGACCAGTTTGGCAACGTCGCATAAAATAATACTCTTTTCTCGCTGACAGTTACATTTTTTTTTCAATTTTACAATATTTTTTCTCGCAAATCGTCCATTGTGTTTAAACTGATTTGCATTAAACATTGTAATATATTAAATAAAATAAAATTGAAGGCGTTTAAGATTTAAAATAGATAGTTGATGAATGCAATGTTGCCAGTTCTATATTACGTGAAAAACTGCTCAAGTCGAAAGTCATTCATTTATTATTTTTGGTAATTAAATTATTAACTTAATCCAATTATAAACTCTGATAGGTCACGACTAAATTATAATAAGGAATTTTGGCATTCAAATTTTTAATTTTATTAAAAAAAAAATTTAGATTCTATTATGACTTACGAGGTACTATCCGAACAACCTTAATATCAACAGGGCATTAAAAATCATAACAGACATGGATTGATTATTAATTTAACGCCAACTGATGACCGCGATAATAATTTAATTAAATTTAATCTTTTTTCTATCTTATCTTCATTTCTCATCTCTATACACGTAGCTACTAAAACTAAAATCATTTGATGATGATGTTGATGATGCCTGTATATTTTTAATGCTTTTAATCCCTTCTCTCTTTTGGTGACAAATTGACATCTGTTTAATTCAATAAATAATTTGAAACGTGAGTAAATTTTAAAGTATTATCAAATGCAATGCGTATTTTCAACTTTTAGACTAATTTGGGGAGTTTTAAATGGCTGATAAAATGTTAGAGGTAATTGTTTATTTTAAGGGTGGGAATTAAATGAAAATAAATCATATCAAAAGGAAAATTTAATTTTATTCCTGTTTTGATATGTAATCGAAATTCCACCTTTTTACTTTCTCTCTACCTATGTATATATGTAATATATATATAGAGAGAAAGTATTGGATTCATGTCAAAAATTCGATGTCGAGATTTTGATGGATCTTCACGTTTTGAGGTCCCCTGAATCCAAAAAGAGTGGTTTTCTTGACATGGTCTGGCCCTTGTGTGTGGGTGGGTGGGTTGTGTGGTGGGTGGGTGTGTCTGTGTTCAATTTTAAGCATGAAGGAATTGAGCTATGAGGTTGAAATTTTATATTTTAGTTAAACACCCCCCGGGACCGGAAAAAATAAGCTTTTAATCAAAATCGGCCAAAGAGTACTAGTACTTTACTGATGTACTTTTTCAGGGTTTTTTTCGATTTTCTCAAAATTTGCCCCAACGATTTTTTTTTTCAAAATTCAATTATTTTTAGATGCTCTTTAAAATGTATATTCTCATTTTGCGATTGGAAATCTTCTGAAGACCACTTTACTCTTGTATTTCATAGGGAAGGATAGGAGAAATGGTTGCCATGGTAACAAAATATAAATATTTTTCCATACTTATAAATTTTACATCTTGAATTCAATTGTATCCCTACTGTTGGAAACTAAATACATGTCGACACGAAAAATCTGGTGTGACAAGCACAGTGCACAACTTTCGATTACCGAAGGTAAGAGAAAGTTGTGTAGCTGTATACACCAGATTTTGAAATGTATGTGTGTTGGTATTTTCTAGAGCTCAAGTTCTCTAAATATTAGTGTAGGAAATATTTTTATTTCTAAATCCATTTTGTACTTAGCCTTTATACTGTACGTGGTATATTAGAGTATTTGGGTGCGATGTGCTTTTTATGCTTAAATCTCCGGAACTAATCATCGTATAAGGATGAGCTTTGGCGAATTTGTAGTCCTAAGTGAGCCTATTAAGTTAGTAAAACTAGAAGTAAATCGGACCGCAGGGGTGTGGTAAAAATTAGCGGTAAATTATAATAAAATATTTTATTTCTGGATACAAAAGAAAGAAAAATACATTACATTAACTTGAGTAAATTTTCCAAAAATTAGGTACCTACCTGTGCTGAAGGTTACCATCATTTACAATTTACTTGCTTTAATAAATTTAAATATTAACAATAACATTGTACTGATATTGTAGTTGCGGGGCCGGTGGAGGAGGGGCCGCTTGATGATTTTAACAAATTAACTAATATAAAAGAAAATAATGTTATTCTTAGTTAACTACCACCTAATGCCACATTACTCTCGAGTATATATTTAAATATCAGTTTGACTTTTGACTTTTCCATTTAGGCTATACTATTTAATGGTCCAAAAAATACATTCGGGATCATCCATTGCAAGAAGCCATTGACAAACTAGCCTCTTCCTTCCAGCCAATGAGGTACACTTTGATATATCATAGGGGTAGTAAAATTACGCTTGGGCGCCATTTGCAAATCCGATCTTCGAAACTTTTCTAACCTAAGCTTGGGTAACCCGGATCTCTCCTATCTGATTTATCCTTTACAGCCATCAACCCCCCCCCCCATTCATAAAAAATGAAAAAAAAAAATTTTCGTTTCAAAATTTCAAACTTCGTTATTTCAAAGAATATATCGAGATCTAATTAAGCATTTAATTTAATTATATTTAAATCTCACATTACATTATTTGTTTAAATTTTTAAATTTTAATTGGCATAATAGATTAATTGCTTTGATTTTGTGGGATTTAGGAAGACTTTTTAGGATTAACCATCAAATTAAAGGCGAGAGTCAATTAATTTAAAAATATACAGTAACAGCCAAAATAAAATAAAAAAACCCCACAAACCCCAAATATCCCAAATAAAAAACCCCTCCAACCTCACTTAATACACAAACAACCACTGATACCATCTAAAATAATAAATTTTAAAACAAGAGAAAAAAAAAAGAAATAAATAAAAACGCAAAATTCAAAAATTAAAAAAAAAAAAAAAAAAATAAAAAAAAAAAAAATAAAAAAAAACCAAAAAAAAAAAAAAAAAAAAAAAAAAAAAAAAAAAAAAAAAAAAAAAAAAAAAAAAAAAAAAAAGAAAAAAAAAAAAGGCAACGAGGTTGCATAACTTTCCCGCTATATAACAATCCATCTAAGAGCGGGAAAGTTTTGCCACTTCGTTGCCTATTTTTTTCATTTAAATATTAATACACAAATGAAAGGAAAAAAATGTTTCTATTTTTTTCCACCCAATAAAATAACAAGTTAAAATTTATTTATTTATTATTATTTATTGATTCGTTCAATCAATACAGATGAAATGAATTCTGTATTAAACTAAAAGCAAAATAATAAAATATTTAAAAAAAAACAGTCATTAAAAGCTTTTTAGAAAAAACGTAATCAATTTTTTTTTTTTTTTAATTTGAAATTATTGTTTTTCATATTGGAATAAATTACCTGCATTTAACTGAACAGAGAGATTTATCAGAGAGGGAATGAACAAGGCTTCCCAAATGGAGCATTGCATGTCAAGAGATGATTTTAAGAGGAATATTTCCGTCCCAAAATTCCTACTACTTATAAATTACAGTACTTTTTAGGGCCATCGAAATATGACGTCATTAGTCTAGAGTGAAATGGTGTTTATTTTTGTTGACTTTAAAAACTTTTTTAATCATCTATATGTAGGGTTACCATCAGATTTGGACAGACGACTTCCAGGATTTTTGAAAATTAGGCACTGAAATCAGCGTTTTTAGCTATACTGAGACGTGAAAATTATTTTCAAACTTAGCTTGATTTATAAGCCTTTTAAATTAAAAAATAAGGATTATGGGATTAATAAATAACAAATTTATTATAATTAAGCCTTTTTAATACACTATCACTTAAATTCCATGAAATGTCTACATACAGTAGATTACAGATGTGTTCTGTGATGGTCATACCAGATTTTTTCGTGTCGACAAAATAATATTATTTTAATAAATAAAATATTAATCAAAATAAGTACAGTAGAGTCCCGGTAATCCGAACTTCCGGTTAATCCGAACTCTTTTTGCGTACGATTTTTTTTTTTTTTTTTAAGAGGAATATAAATGAAAATTAGACATTAAAGGAACTTTATTTTATTATTATTATTATGAAATATTTATTTAGAGTTTAATATCACCGACAAGTTTCACGGTTTACAACGTTATAAATACGACTTTATTATCAAAATTAACTAATTCAAGCTTACAATTCCGGTTAATCCGAACTTCTCGATAATCCGAACGACCCTCGGTCCCAATTAGTTCGGATTAACGGGACTCTATTGTATATTCTTAATGAAGATATTTAAGTAGAAGAATTTCAATGGCTGAGTGGTAATTATTAGGATTAGGAAGATGTATGGCAGCCAGCAAGTGATAAAGATACTCTATTTGATTATCGTCGACGTTTCGGGATCACGACGATCACATCTTCAGGACGATAAACTGTTGTTGTTGCTTAGATAGATGCAATCACTTGCTGGCTGCCATACATCTTCCTAATCCTAAAAGATATTTATATTACATGTTTGCAAAATTGACATATTATGATTAAGGAAAAAAGAAGGTCTGCTGCAGGCGGGTCCTAGCCACCTGAAATGGGTCCTGCCTCCCATCCGGGAGTATAAATAAATAGCGAACCTTATGAAATTATTTTTCACTTTCTCTTACCTCTTATATATGTAATATATAGAGAGAGGGAAAGTATTGGATTCATGTCAAAAATTCGATATCAAGATTTTGATGGATATACACGTTTTGAGGTTCCTCTCAATCCAAAAAAGTGGTTTTCGCGACATGGTCTGTCTGTCTGTGTGTCTGTGAACAAAATATCTCAAGAACGAAAAGAGCCAGGAGATTGAAATTTTATATTTAAGTTAGGCACCCCTCTGGCATGTGACACGAAGCTTTTGAACAAAATCGGACAAAGAGTAATAGTACTTTACTGATGAACTTTTTCAGTATTTTTCGATTTTCTCAAAATTTGCTCCAACGATTTTGATTAAAATAAATAAATCAATTATTTTTTTGATGCTCTTTCAAATGTATATTCTCATTTTGTCTTATAAATTTCACATCTTGAATTTTAATATATCGGCGGAAACTAAATATATGTCGTCACAAAAATCTGATGTGAATAGGACCGAACACAACTTTCGATTGCCGAAAGTAAGAGAAAGTTGTGCTGTGCGACCAGATTTTTTTTTAACGAGCTTATAATATTAACTCAACATCGAAACAAAAAAAAAAAAAAAAACCCTTCGAATTGAAGTAACGAACGTTAAATCGATGATTTATTAATTAAATCAAATAGTTTGAACAAAAACTTTTCAAATAAAATAAAATCACCCCCTCTCTCTCTCTGTAACAGAGAGAGAGAGAGCATCTCTTGATTCGGAACATCTATTGTAAATTTGGGCAGGAGAGATAAAAGGAGAAGGGTCGGATTGAAACCCTCTAGAAACCACATCATTGATTGTACGTCGTAGGTGTTTTTTTCCCCCTTTTGTTTCTAACTTTAATATAGAGACGAGAAGAGGGTTCTTCAATGACGTCAAAAAAAAGGGAGAGGGAGGGGGGAGGGAAGTGAACGAAAAAGAAAGACATTTCTCAAACAGTCAATTATTTATCTATCTATTATTTATTATTATAATACACCAGCTAAGGGAGGGATGGCGTTAAATATTCTTTTAAGAAATATTGATTCCAAGTTTTTAATCAAGAGAAAATCACGCAAAAGAGAATATTTGAAAAACGTATGCTAATAAAGTACTAGTACTTCAGGTTTTTCAAAGACGAGACCTAGCCTCATTTATTTCCTATGCCGCAAATAGTAAATATTTAAAATTTGAAAGAAATCGGTAAAGGGAACTTCGAGAAAAATGAAAAAAAACTATTATTATTTGAAATTCCTATCGGATTCCCGTTTATTTACCAGAGGTGCTTTCGTGCACGAAGACACACACCTCAAACCCTGGCCGTAGCCATCTACCGGCACTCTGTGAAGTTGCATTATTTCCTGTCTCTAACTCCTCCTCCTGCGTTCGTTTCTAGCCAGAGAACTAATTCTTATTTTTGGTTCCACCCGGTTCCTTATATCCAACCTCTTTCTTCTATGCTATAGAGCAGCGGTTCTCAACCCGTGGGCCGCGGATGTCTAAGGAATGATAAAAGTTATATACAGTATATATAGGTTATTTACATATACTGGGCCTCAGCGTTGTTTTTACGGAAAAAGTGGGCCGTACATCAAAAAAGGTTGGAAACCGCTGCTATAAAGGATGTCCTAGTTGAGGAGGGACTCCTCAGCACCGACTCCTTTGGAAGAGTGCATCACTGAGAGGGAGCCTTCTTTACGACTCTTCCACAGGACGGGATGTCACAATAGCTCCCTCTCCTCGTAGAGTTGCGAGGATTTGTTTACATTAAATATATATATATATATATATATATTTTTTTATTTAATAAAAATCCCTCAAGCCCAGGATTTGAACACGGATCTTCTTTATAGAAGCCGACATTCTAGCCCAATACACCAGTGAGCCCCCTTAAAAAAAAAAAAAAAAATCGTTAGAGCCGTTTTCGAGAACTGATATGCTTACAAACAAATACCATAAACCAAACATATAATACATTGTTCGTTTAATAGTATAAGGAAGATATAGAGAGAACGTATTTGACCAATAAAGTACGTGTGGCTGTTGATTTACATACAAGGAAGGAAACAGGAGCAGCCAATAATTAATATAATAATAATAATAATAGATAATAATGTCTTTATTTTTCTTGACATTTTACATTAAAAATTTAAATAAATAATTTGTTTTAAGACCTTTTTTCCCTGGTTGATTTAACCGTGGGGAGAGGTCGCAATAAATCATATAATATCTCAAATATTACATAGTACATGAAAGAGAAGAAAAAAAAAATTGTATTACACAAGTAAAATTGGAATTCAATTCAATAATTAAATTGAGTGACCAGAAAGTGCCTATAATTCCAAGCACTTCTACAATATTTAATTAGCTTTTTGACATTATCAATACCATTCAAATACAATAGGACATTTTCTAAGTTGAGGAATTCATTGTCTAAATATAATAATCTGAAGTTTCTGAAAATTGGCCATTCACAAATAAAATGATAGACATCCTCGTCCACATTCATATTACAAAGCGAGCATAAACCCACATCCTTCCTATATGAGTAGTTATTTAGGTAAAGGAGTTCTCCCCTTATTTTCAATACGAGCAGCCAATAATTAAAGCCTCCGATTTTAACACAATTAATGAGACGTTTCACGAAAACTATATTTTCTCATCATCATACATTTATTATGTATTGTGCCCTTTTAACAACTCCGGGACAGATACAATTCGAAATACTGATGATGAGAAAATAAAGTTTTCTCGAAACGTCTCATTAATTGTAATAAAATCGAAGGCTTTAATTATTGGCTGCTCCTGTTTCCTTCCTTGTATGAAAGTATTTGATGTGTGAAGAAAAGAATAGCAGCTAGATAATATTTCATTTATTAGGCCATGACGTTTCGGTCTTGGTCAAAGACCATTTTCAAAGCTTGCGGGCTGTCAATTTAGGCATACAATTAAACTAGACTATATATAATTAATATGTTTAATGATTGAATAATTTGAAAGAAAACCCAATAATACAAGTAGGTAGTGGATTGTAGGCCAATATTGACAGTTAGAAGCTCTGATGATGATCTTGACCAAAAACGAAACGTCAGCAGGATCTAATAATTAACAAAGCAAAGTTTTAAGTTGTCTTAAACTCTTTTCCCTTCAACTAACTACTAGTTGATTTTGTTGTTATGTCATTTCGTTCATTCATTCATTCTTTGATGTTATGCAATCTTTTTTCTTTTGCCTTATTCATTTCTTAGTTATGAATAATAAATAACACAACCCAACAAACACTCCCTTTAAAATTTTCATTATTAAAATATGCACCAATGCATTGCACGCACAAATCAACACAATTATTATAGTTTGGATACAAAATTTGGTAGAACGCGCGCGCGGAACACAATCCATTCAGTTGAATGCACTACAATTACCATTAACATTACCATATATAATATGTGCAAGCAACGGGGCCGGCTGGCTGGCTGGCTGGGTGGGTGGGGCGACGGACGTGTCGTTCGTTTCCCATTTCCATATTCATTACCTAGCTACAAAATATATATATATATTCTCGTAAATTAATTCCATCATTAAAAAAAAAAAATTTTTTTTAAATTAAATAAATTACATAGGCCCTTCTAGCAGCTACGTCACTTTGCTAAAAACTATTCATTTGTTGGTCTTCATCATGGGGGGACAGCTCTATGGGAAGAATGTTTATAAGTTTCCTAGTTATATGACACGTGGCTAGATGGCAATACTAGGCTAGTTCAAAATTTATCCTGTAGAGTTCGTTGCATTCGCCAACAAAATAACATTTTTTCATGAGTTTAATAAGAAATACATTAAATGGCTTAAAAATTTGGATATAAATGAATTAACTTTTTTAAACTAATAAATTACTTTTAATTATACCTTTTTTACAATTTATAAATGACCTTTTGTTAAAAAAAAAATTTAATAGTACTACGTGCCATTCAAGTAGATAAAAAAAAACATTGAAATATCATAAAGCAAAGTGTACGAGAGAGTAAAGTAGTCGTTATCAAAATATGCGAATTGCAATAAGCTCGAGTTCAAATCTCTCTGGGAGCAAGTTTTTTTTTTCCCCTACTTACTTTTAAGGGGCCCTTACACGATCAATCATACTGACAGTATTTGAGCTGATTGGCGTTTTGACTGAACGTGTATGGGCAAGACTGAAGACTGATGCCCGTTTTCTTTTTGTTTTTTTTATTGTTACTTAGTGGCAGGGAACAAAGTTAGTTTAGTTAAGAAGAAAAAATTAGTGGCTTCCCACAGTCGAATGAGCTAAAAAGAACTTTATTCTGACTGGTAGTCTGAATTAGACATGGGTCGTTACTCGATTTTGCTGTACCAGGTACCAGCTGTTACAGGTACTTGTTCAGACCCGATATTTTTACCTGATACTTTTGTACCCGAAACAAATTTCACCCAGCAACGCTAACTTTACATTAATTCAAGTCAATAACAACGTGTCTAACATTTCTTCAAATGTTTTCTACCCTATTTATTCTTGTGTTGAGAACAAACTCATAATTATTCATTACTAAAGAGTTTTCCAAACTGAGTGAACTGACATGTCTCCAAATTTAAAATGTCAATTTATATACTGCATTAGAAAAATAATTAACAAATTTCTGTGCCGGCGAACGAAATTTAATTTAATTCTATTCATTATGTATTTCAATTCACAGTTACATATATTTTTATTTTTTTAATTAATGTTTTTATATAAAAAAAAAAAAAAAATAGTTTCAAAGTAAAAATCAGATAACTTATTTATTAAAAAAAAATATATATATTTTTTTTCATTTCTCCTCTCTTTCTTAAATTAAAGAAAAGAGAAATAATGTATAAGTAATAATTAGACTTGTATTTAATTATTATAGGGCCTAGTGAGAAAAGTAGAGTCAAAAATGTAAAAATGATTCGGAATGACGCTCGAAAAGCGCGCCAGAGCTAGCGAAATTGCCCTGTCAGGAGAGAAGAGACGGGGCGGGGCGTCGCGAGTTGAGGGTTGCAAGAGAGAAGGAAAGAGAGAGCAGGCGCAACGAAAACTGTATCGGGTAAGGAACGAAGCTCTAAAGTGAAAAGCAAGTGTTTGATCAATGCGCAAGCGCGAGCGAGATATCAGGTTCGAGTGAGAAACGAATACCGAGCAAATAACATATACTTTTTGTATCTGTTATTTGAGTATCAACAACTCGGGCATACTCGACTGGACCTGAACAGGACGCGTATTCCTTTCTCACTCGTACCTGATATCTCGCTCGCGCTTGCGCATTGATCAAATACTTGCTTTTCACTCTAGAGCTTCGTTCCTTACCCGATACAGTTTTCGTTGCGCCTGCTCTCTCTTTCCTTCTCTCTTGCAACCCTCAACTCGCGACGGCCCGCCCCGTCTCTTCTCTCCTGACAGGGCCATTTCGCTAGCTCTGGCGCGCTTTTCGAACGTCATTCCGAATCATTTTTACATTTTTGACTCTACTTTTCTCACTAGGCCCTATAATAATTAAATACAAGTCTAATTATTACTTATACATTATTTCTCTTTTCTTTAATTTAAGAAAGAGAGGAGAAATGAAAAAAAATATATATATTTTTTTTTAATAAATAAGTTATCTGATTTTTACTTTGGTATTTAAATACCTGATATTTTTTGCTCGTACCCATTATGTGCACCTGTTACTTTTTCCTACCTGATACAAAATATCAGATTGATACAGTATCACCCATGTCTAGTCTGAATGCTACGTGTAAAATTATACTTGAATGAAGAAAATACTGACGGTTGGATTGATTCAGTCAGACTGACAGTATGATTGATCGTGTAAGGGCCCCTTTAGTTCCAAGACAAGGGTATAGATGGCCCTAAACTTATAAACAATTTTTAACCTGGAGCTGTCCAATCTTGATTTTATTATCTGTGGTCCTCATATAAACAAATCTCCTCAGCGAACACCCTCTTCTCTATCCATTTAAATGACGAAAATACAAAAATTGAAATTTAATATATATATGATTAATTATGGAATAATTATTGTGAGATTTAATTATTCAATTTTTAACTTTAATTATCTAAACCATAGGTTCTC